>BJBW01006534.1:26367-80982 GCA_004320125.1 Scolopax mira
CAATATACATAGCCTCAAGATGGAGGAATAGGAAGGTGAGAGTGCAACAGTGGATTTGTATGCAACATGTTCCCCTGTATGTCTGTGACTCGTTTTCTCCTCCCTATAGATCTCTGTCTTTTGCTGAAAAGACTTACAGTGACAGTGAAAAAGAGAGAAATAGCATTAAGCTTTGCAGGGATTTTGGCGGGTGATCACTGCAAATGCTTATTCATTTGTGGGTTGGTTTTTTTGTTTGGTTTGGTTTTTCAATTAAAATTATGGGGGTGTGTTGATCCTTTACCTCAAGCATAATCACACTAAAACCCTACACAACTTCCAGGCAACAAACTGGGAAGTGCTAGCACAGTAAACTTTCACAAGGTTCAAATACAAATTATTTGCTAAAAATATATAGTAAATATTTTGTATCCTTGCAGATTCACAAGGTCTCTCTGAAACTCAGAAAGTGATAGAGTGGTTTGCTTTTAAGCATAAAACATTTTAATACCAAAAAAATGTAAAAAAAATTTAAAACAAAACAAACAAACCAACTTTATTGATGTGAGGTTGTCTGGAAGAAAAGGTTTCCTATTCATTCTATCTTTGTTTTCGCCTCACTAAGTTTTCACCTGGCACCTTTTAACAACTGCTATTTAAAAACAATTTTATCAGGAAGGGTGGGCATTGATTTAGCAAAGTGCTGCAATTGCAATTAGAGAGTTATTAAAGCCAGTGCCAGATAGTCTAATTGACGCGAAAATCTAAGTGATCTAAGTAATCTAAGTTTCCCTCCCGCTTAAGTTGTATGTTTATTGCTCACATAAAGCTATCTTAAAAGAATATTAAGATTGCAAAGTTGAGCATGAAAAAGTTAGCAAACAACAAGCTACATCACTACCATCATGCAATTAATTAAATTCATTTTGTCCTGACAACTTTAATCCCAGAAAATCCTATTTCACATTCTTGACTTTGCAACCTTCATAGTCTTAGGAGCATGTCCTGTTTCCTAGATTTAAAGAAAAAAAAATATTCTGCTGCAACATATGGACACCCACACAGTTTCTCAGCATGACTCCTTGGAACTGTTCGATCCACCACATAGACTTCCTGTTTTAATGAAGTAACTGACAGTGTTAGTAGGCTGTTGTCTACTACTTGAATCAGCAGGAAATGGGATGAGTTGCATATTTTGCAAGTGGGTTTTGCACAACTGACAGGAAAGGAACAATGAGCAACCGAAGGTATGGACTTGGGGACTTTACTGCTCAGTGATGCCTTCAGATGCAGTGGCCATTTCTGTTCCACCTCATCTGTACAAACTCAGGACTAGCCCCATCTCTTCCCCAGTCTAGATCCTCATCATGATTCCCAGTAGTCTTCAACAATGCTACTTCTTTATTTGGCTAGTCCTAGTCCCCAGAACTGTACCAGGGTACCCCCTAACCTCAGAATTCCATGCCAGCCCCTTCATAACAAGCTGACTCCTGGCCTCCTCGAGTTCTCACATCCCAATTCATATTCCTCCCTCCCAGTCCAGTTTTCATTCAAAAGTATCAAACCCTGCTTAATACTCTGGGGTTCTAGTTTCCTGAGGAGAGATAATTCATTCCTTTATCATTCCCCTCTTTGACTTTCCTGCTCCAGCTTCTGTGACCATCTAGTTCCAAGAAAGGAGGTATATTTTCTTCTAAGCAACTGTGGCGTCCTGGGAACACAGAAGGATCCCTGGAACACAGAAGGATCCCTGCCATGCTCTTAGTTTCAGTTCCTTGCCAAAGCGTAGCTTACAGAAACATGCAGCAACAATTAAGGAAAACTATAATTTCCTTAAGCCTTGCAAAGACAGTGTTGGTTTAGTTTTAGGGTCCTTGCTATTTGGCTCAGTGATGTTGAGTTTTTACTAAAAAAAATAATTAAGTGCTTCACTGAACACATGCAAATGTAAGACTTGTCCTTCTAAACATTTATAACTTGGCCTGTTTTGAAGATAGAAAAGTCACATCCCAGATGGCAAATCTAACATTTCTGTTCAAAATGACAAAGGCTCAGAACAGTCAAAAAGAAGGCCAACAGAAAGTGTTTTTAATTGCTAGACATACTAGCATTTTGTTCAAGCCTCATTTTTGGAAACAACTGGAATGACTTTGCTGAACCCTTCCAAAATACTTCTGCTTGAGGCAAGCAATCAACATGACAAATTTCAGCCTAAGCAATTGGATTTTGGCAAGGCTGTGTACAACTCAAAAGGGAGCTTTTAACCAGCAGAGTTCAGCAGCTATGTTAATTGGCCTTGCCACCAGTCCCAATTGTAATTAACAAAATAAGTGTATGTGAGTAAAGGAATGTAAACTAAATGAAATAAAAATAAAATTTATGGACAGCTGGAAAATCTGTCCAAGGGGTTAAAAAAGGAGTATGAATATTCCTATGCTGGTCTTTTGAGAGTTGCCAATTATTTCTTCAAGTTTTAACCTCATAAAATAAAAAAAGAAAATAGTTGAGTCGCTTACAATGATTACATGAAAGACAAAAATTAATCAAAGCTCTCTCACATACATTCTGTGCTTGACAATTTCTCTTTCACTTAACTCTGCTACTCGTTGAAAACTTCCCTAGAAAACATCTTCCCTTGTTAGAATTTAAGCTCTGTTTGGATTTACAGACATGTCAGGTTGTCAATAAAGCTGATCAGAAACAGCATCTTAGCTGACACATGTGGCTGACCAACCTCAGATCATTACTCCAGTCCATGTTTTCTAATCTACATAGATTCATTTTCCTTCCCTGTTTCTGAGGATTACAAGTTACATGAGCTTACAAGGTTAAGATGCAGAAGGAGGACTAGAAATTTCATGCATTTCCTCTGCATCAGGAAACACAAGCCAAGTTAGTGCAATGAAGGATTTAAGGTAGGACTTAAATCCCTAATGTGGCAAGTGTTGTCATATGCAAAATACACAGTACAGAGCACACCCCAGAACTAGTCCCTATTGCACCAAACCCCACCTAGTTTTCTTGACTGCTAAAAATTCAGACCTGAGTGTAAACAGAACCAATTAAATATTCTGTTCTTTTCTTTTGCTCAGGAAACCCATATTTACTCCTTCCTTCCTTCACAAGCTAATAGGGCAAATAGAGACAACAATTAACAGTCTTCTTGTTTCCAGTCCTGCTATTTTAAAGACTGCTTTATCTCTTTCTTAAACATGGTGCTTTTCTTCCAGATGTTTCTTTGCCGCTTACTCACCTGGCCCTTGATTAAATCTAATCTGGGAAACAGTAAACATTTTGTGAGACTGGAGAGAAATGAGACTTTGGGGGAGGGTCACCTGTGACTCTCAATAAAAGCATTAGACAATAACCTTCTCTTGGTGAATGTATACTCTGTACTAAAGGCCCAGACAAGAACTTTTCCTGGGAAAATAAGAGGAAGGAAGAAAAACTAGGCAGTTAGTGGGAGAAGTAGCACTTGACCTAGATGTGCCAAAGAGACATGACATTTTCTGTGGGAGTAGAAAGAATGAGGAGCAAGACAAAAACACAGAGGGAAACAGTGAGAAAGCACAACAGAGAAGACACAGCTTGAGCAAAAGATGAAAGGAAAACTTCAGACTTTATAAAGATGGGAAGAAAGCAAGAAATATCTTGATCCATCACAACACAGCCTCACCTGCCTGGCAGAGAGGACCAGTAGCTTGTAATCACCCCAGAATATCCCACTGCATCATATGCTCCATCCCACTCTCATGGGCACACTCACATGTTGCCTGTGATAATAAGGGGTCTCACTGTCAGAAAACTGTCTACTTATACAAGACAATGACTGCTGAAATGCTTCAGTATAGTGAATGACTCTTGGGCCTTGCATATACCAGCAGAAATCACTGCCAGCACAGCTATGGCAATGTGCATGAACTGAGGAGCTGAGTCCATTTTCTGTTGCTTACCTCAGTCTGTACAACCTCTTCTGACTAGCAATAACCAGAGCAATTTTTTTAAATTATTTTTTTTTTAACCAAATCAATCAGACTTTCTCCTGAAACAAGCCACTGAGGGGTGGAACACCTTTTTTTAAACTGTCTGAAATGAATGTCTACATTGCTTTTTGTTTTGTTTTCTGACCCCTGGTCAAGCTTATCAACTGTTTTGTCACATTCAGGCAGAATCACTTACAACAACAAAAGGTATCCCTGACACTGGAAGAGGAGGCTGGCAGCTCTAGGCTGGATCACTCACATTCTCAGCAATTATACTGAAATGCTAAACTGTGATGAACAAAAGCAGAAGCTGTACTCTGCCTCTTGCTAGGCAAGAAACCTCACAAACACATGGCAGCACAGAAGCTCTCTATCAGCTCAGGTTAATTAGGTGCTAGTTTCTAATCTGTAAGTGCAGTCAAGAGATCTGCACCTAAAGATGTTTCAAGATACTACATAATTCTGGAGAAAACTACTTACAGACATAGAAAAATCACTGTGATATCCTAAGAGTGGTATGAAGCTTGAAACTAGGGTCAGATTTATGGCAGTTATGCAATCTTTCCATGCCAAGCTTCAAGTAAATTTGGATTAGTTTATACTTCGGAGAGGAAAACAATAATTTCTTAGTGATCTTGCATAGATCACTCCAAAAACAATGGCAGTTGTGGATATGTTTACATTTAGGTTCATTAAAACCTGAAACCTAGAACCAAATGGAGTGTGAGTTACAAGCTCACACAAACAAAGGGGGAAAAATCCACAAAGAAGGACTAGTATCCCTTGGTGCAGCTTGCTTCGCTGATTTTGTGCGTGTGTGTGTATGCAGCATCTTCTACTGCAAGAAGAAAAAGAACTAATAAAAGAAAGAAAATAAGTATTCTAATTCAAACTCACTCTGGACCTCTGCCAGTCCACCATGTAATAGAGAAAATGCTAATGTAAGCAGCAATAATTGTCCTAAAATGATGAATAAAGACCAAAAATCTAAACTACTTCTGCTGCAACTGAGAACAGCTTCTAGATTGTGTTGTTCACAAGGTCTGCTTGTGGCATGAGCATAATGAAGAGAACAGCCAAAAATTACAGTTTCTTTTTGATGTTCTTCCATACAGAATGGTTTTCAGCTGAGAGACCTCCAGAGGAATCCATCTTATGACTCAGTCTCTTGCTTTTTATTTATATGGTCCCTCATTCAAAACCCATAAATACTTAAATAACAGTTGTGACACTTTCCTCTGCCATAGAGCCACAGCTTCAAAGAGGTCCACAAGTCAGTGCAAACTAGATCCATCAAACCTCCAGGCCATGGGCAGAACAGCTCCAAGTCTTCTACCTGTTCTTACCGGGCATATGACATGAGCCAATCTGCCAGTTTGCTAAGAATATACAGTATTATTTATGGATCCTTAATTTCTAGATTTCTTTCCACTGGAGTTTAGCAGAACTATTTCTTTTTCTTGAATTTGACAGAGAAAGGAACTGAGTTTTGGCTGAGTTTGGCTGAGATGAGACGAAGTGGTGCTGATGGATAGAAAGATGACTCATGACTGATTGGCAAAGGCTGTGTCTCTGCATGCCCTCCACTGACAGCATCTATCACCCGTTGATAGAAAGGTCCAAAACCACATTTTCTATTTTTCTTCTTACTTTCTTGGCTAAAAGAAACCAGGAATGCTTTTATCCAGCTTCCCCTAGGCAGTACAACATGCCTTTGCCTCACAGAGGCAGACCTCACAAGAGATACACAAAGCTTAGTTATGAATAGATTCATTGTAAAGGTCACCAAGAATTTTTTGCTAGTGAAAAATACAGCTGTCTGCTTTATGAACAAAATCATTAGATGAGATCATAATACACCTGTGCTTTGCACTGTCTGCTAGTAATTAGTCTGCTGGCTGCTAGACCAAGAGGTAGCTGCTTTAGGATACCAAACAGCCTTGAATCTAGCTGCTTCAACTCTGTCTAGACATCCTTCCCTATGAGGGTTCTGGCCCCTGATTATTCGCGGTGAAAAGAAGGGGGGGGGGGCGTATCTGCTTCTTATCTGCTCTGTATGAACAGCCATCTGTATAAGGCAGGATGGGGGCATGCACACTCCCATCAGACCCCAACATGGGACCCAAACATAATGCTGGAGGTCTGGCATTACATCTTTTCTCAAAAGATGTATCTACATCTTTTCTCAAAGGTACAATATCTGATAACCTACATTCAACTCAGTCTGAGGCCAGAAGAATAAACACGTCTTCAAGCTTTATTAATCTCTCCCCTTCTATCCTTCTGTTTAGCTTTATCACATCTGCCACAAACCAGAAAATCCAGCCCAGAATTTTCACCGTAGCTGTCGGTGAAACTCTCTACAGTGTCAATAGGGACCTCAGCCACAAATTCTCCAAATGCTACCAGTTTTGATGAGAATTAAATTATTTTATGAACACTGAAATAGAAAAATTATTAGTAAAACACATTTACATACAATCATGCAGCATGTTTATCTGGAGAAAAAAGTGCCTTTATCAAGAGGCAGAATGAACAGAACAAGCCCTCAAAAAACTCATAGAAGTAAAGGAAAGGACTGATCAAGGCTAATCTAAGCCTCAAACCACAGAACACTGAAGTCACAATACACAGGAAATTAACGCATCATCACTGTGCAATAAAACTAAAGATGTTCAAGTGAGGGACACATTTTTTTTGAAAGAGATAGCTGTTACAACACATTCTCAGAAAAGAGTGCTATCTGCCTAGGAAAGTAGAAAAGTCCATTAGCAATCCAAAAGGCTAACTCCTGGTTGTCTGGCTATCAGTGTGAGATCCGTAACTTAGATCAGAAACGGTGGAGCCAGGACAGATACTGTTGGATTAGTACAAGCACATAATGAATTAAAAAAGCCTACAATAATGTATTGTTTTTCTGGCTATTAGCCTGGACTTTAATTAGTTTGTGCTAATGAATACATTTGTACATGTCCATTTTTTATTGGCAGCTTTTAAGAGGAGCTAGTAAATTGGTCACTGTGGACTGACAGTGTTTCACTAGAACCTAACAAATAATTAATGCTTTCCCTACCTAGAGTCAACCATCAGTCTCAGGGGGTTTTAGGTAAAAATTAGAATGAAAGATGAGATACTCATAATACAGTTAGAGTACTCATTCATCAACCATGATTAAATAACATTACTGTAAGACCCTAGAGAAGTGCTGAGAGCTGAGTTCCAGTCTCCAGACTACCCATGATATCTCAGGAGCTGCCAGAGCACCCTGCCCTATTTTTCACTGTGACTCTTGAAATGCCTTTTCCATATCCAGTGCTAGCCAAGTTTCTTCTTTTCTTGAGAATGCCTCCTTGGAAAATATGTATTTTTTTCAGTCCTTCCTATTCATAGCCCACTCTGGTCTGGGGAAAAAAATGAACCAATACCAAGTGCTCTTGATCAAGGCAAATGCTTTTATCAGACCCAGTATCCTAGCTAACAAAGACCTCAAGCCAGGAAATACTTGTATGTTTTCACATCCAGATTTCCATAAAGAAGATGGCTGGAAGTGCTGACATGAGGTAGCCAGGATGAGCCAGATCTAAATAAGGATGGAATTGCCTGAGACAGGATCAAGGAGAAATTAAATGCTCTGGTCCGAAAGTGACATTCTGAAAAACTCTCTCGAGCATCCACTTAACTCTGCAGATGTTACAGGCTCTGTGTGACTTTTATTTTAGTATTGCATGCAGATTCCTCAACCTTGACAGAGCTGAGCGAATCAGACCCATTTTCTACCTAAATCAAATCAGGATCTATAAATATCAGGCTCTCCAGAGAAGCTCATTCTGGTAAGTATTGTGTCACAACACAACATGTGTCTCTCTGTTGACAATAAATGGAACTTCAGGTCTCTCACACACATGTACACCAATCCAGCCAGGTAAGAGGAATTTCACCCCAACTTATAGAAAGGAACAGAATTTAAAATTATTAATTCTGAGAGCTCCTGTTCAGTATAGGAACTCCAGATACACGTGGGCTGAAGTCACATTTTGAGACATCCTTCTCTTGCATTGTATGGGCAACCTAGACACTTTGCATGAGGTCCTAAAATCCACTCTGAGCATCAAGTTTGAATGTGCAGTATTGTGCTGGTTCACGTTGTAGCATCTAATTCGTTTTTGCAGTCTTAAATGGTCTTTGTTCTGGTCACTAGCTCAGCTAAGAACCAATTTTAATCATGTCTGTAACACTCCTGCTGTTCTAAATTCTAATGCCTGCTTACACAAGGGAGCCTGATAACACCAAATTACAGGCTAATTTTGGAGCAGCTAGCTAAGTGCATTAAGACAGCTGTGTGCTATAAATTAAAATCTTAAAAACTTTGAGAAAAAAAGATTAATCATTTACTGAATTACTAACAGACAAGGAAATCATAAGTGGAAAAGCATTTTCATTTCATTTACAAAATCAAGTCTTCTGGAAAAGAAACAGAACAGAACAAAACAAAAGCCTATCATATGAAATAAGGCAGAGAGTGTGTATAGTCAAAAAAAGTGATGTTTCTGCAGCAGTAAATCCTGGTAACTACTGTTGGGCATTGATTGTGTTCTTTTTTCATTTTTCACTTCCACTAAATTAAAAAAAAAACATGCTGCTGAGCTACATCTACCTCTTGTAGTCTTTTAATCTTCTGTTGTTAGAGTCTGGGAACATGAAGGGATAAATGCAAGTCAGCCCAGCTTCATGGCCTTCCAGTGTAAATATGCTAGCTTACATATGCCATTGACTAGAGTCCTGATACACTCAAACCATCCTTGATGATGTAGGGAGAGATTAATTTCAGAGGTAACGTTATTGGTTTTACTAGGGTTATCTAGGGACTGGATTGACCCAGGTCCTTCATTAGGGTTCCTAGCAGAAGCAAAGCAGAACTAGATGTTCCTCTCTCCGAGTATTGATGATAGCAAAATCTACAATGAGTGCACATTTATGGAAACAAGCCAGTTCATGTCAGCTATGTGTCAGTCATGGAAAGAAGTCTCATTCTCCCTGGTGCATAGTCAGGCAGCACACTGATAATTACAGACTGATTTCCAAAAGAAATATGGTACTTGTCAGAGGCATAATTTCTGTTCTGCCTTTCCTCATTAGCACCTGATGGGAACTCCAGCATATTTATGAGTCATCTAAAATGCAAAACCCACCAGCTTCACTATCTTTTCCTTAATTTACAACTGACTTTTTTTTTTTCCTAATGACCTAGCCTGATCTTTACAGACCAGATTCTCAGAAAGAACTGGGGCATCCACCACCCTATGGTGCTCCAACACCCACTGAATTAGGCACCTCCTAAATGCCAGGAATCCAGTGCTGCAGGAGGCTGGATCCAAGTCACACTGTCATTGCTGATAGGACAAAGAAACTGAGACAAAATCTTGCCAAACAGGGAAGTAGTGTCTGTCAGCTAAGGGCAGAAACTAGGAGTCAGAAAGGCCAAACCCAGAATGTAACAGGCCACAGTCAATACAAATAACAGAAAACCTAAGGACAAAGGAACAAGTCAAGATCCTTGTGGATATCCTATGATGCTTGGGCCTCCGAATTAAACGGTGATCTTTATTTAATTTTTAAAAACTTTTAATTTCAAAAACTTCATTCTTTCAGGCAATTTTATTGCTCCTCAATATTCTCACTGAAGTTTGTTTGCCTGACAAGGAGTGGGGAGGAGACAGACACGCACTATCTAACACAAGAGGTCTATGACCCCCATGTTGAATAAAGTTAAAAGAGAGTATAATTCATGATGATTCCCTTGGGCTGCTTCTAGTCTCAATGCTGCAGTTCTATTAATTTCTACCTCGTGCAAAGTGGAAAGGAGCAGATTGTATAAGTGACCATATGTAAGTATATGTACTTATATGCAGGTGATTATTTCTCACATTTTTAGAAATGCAGCTGAGCTCTCAATTTGAGACCACCACATATAAGCAGGCACGTGTTTCCCAAGTTGTATGCAGACATTGTGCAAAACAAAGATCGCATAAATTAATCAAGTTATTCTCATAGCAAGCTGGAAAGAGATAGACTGAGGCAAAAATTGTTATTGTTATCTCTATTTTTAAATACTTGGAAGACACTCAGTTACTATGGTGGTGAGCACCATATAAGTACCTAGACAGATTCATTTGTAGCAGGAACATTAAGTGTGAAGGCTTTTCCATCTCAAAGGTGACAGCTAGCTAGCACCTTTTTCTTTAAGGGGAAAAAAAGAAAGAGGGAGAAATATATTTTGAATTAATTTCATATTTTTAAAAATGCTTAAAAACTGAGTTTAAAATCCTGAAATTGTTCTTCTATGGATGTATGAAGCTTTTTTTTTCCTATGGGGCTTCTGCATTTAATTTGCTCTCCTGATACTCTTTCATCAGGTAGAAAAACATTCTTTTCCTCTCCAGGGCAGTCCAATGGAGGAAAAAAAAACCACAACAACCAAACATCATACAGAAAAAGCTGAATAATTAACATTATAGTGTCAACATACACATAGACATCCTTCATGTGCATATGCTATATTCCATGTATCAGTAGATGGATTTACTTAGTACTCATAGGAGTAGTTATAAATGACACACAAAATTTGAAAAAAAAAAAAAGCATATTAAAAGTTTCACCAATTAGCAGAGTCAACAGTGCTCATATAGTCTGACCAATGTCCTGTCTTTGGAATCCCCTGCAAGTTTTAAAGATGGTTCTGCCTAAACATTTCAAAGTGAAAGCTTCTCCCTAACAGATGAAATGCAGTACTAATGCACAGTATCAAACCCAACTTGTCAGATAACAGAAAAATAAGAACAGTATCTGCTCTCTTACAAGTATTACTTAAGTTTAAATTAAGTATATTTATTAAACTCCAGAGTATCTTCTCCATGAAACCAGATGGCCACTTCATGAGTACAGACACATGTGAGAGTAGGTGAAGTTTCAGTAGAGAAAGTGTCTACTTTATCTCAAGCACAGACAAAAATTGTTGCTTTACAAGGATTAGATAAGCATCAAAAGTTGTTCATATAACAATTTTTGTGAGCTATCCTTCATCGTCATCATTGTCCAAGTAAATAAACACACAGTATTCCTCTGGAGAGGACTTATACATATCCCTGGCCTCAAGAAACGGAAATTCACCTAGGAGAAGAAATGAAGGTCATGTACAATTCTCTTCTCTTCCTTTCAGCATCCTCTCTAGGGAAGACCTGTGAGCAAGGTGAGAGCTTTCTTATTAAAGGTTCGATCTGTCCTTAGCTGAGACATGTTGGCCGCCTAAAGAGATGAACGGACTCCTTGATAAACAGACCAGTCTAAGCAAAGAAAGAAATATAGACCCATGAGAGGCTGAGGCGTATTTGGTTTGGTTCTGGGTAAACTTTATCTACCCAAGAAAGCACCTGAAATAAAACTCAGCAGAAAGGTTGTCTGCAGTGCTTTTGCCATGTATAGCTATGCCTTGAGATGAGATTTGTCTAGAACTGTTTGCTTTGAATTTTTCTCCCGACTCATCTGGAACACTGTCAGCTACAGATCACGGTGTTGAGTTCACACAGGGATTTTTACACCTTCCTCTGAGCCTGGGCAATCTGTACATGACCAAATACAACTTATGTAACTATGTTGAGTGTTCAAACACTTTTGTATTTAGACTTTGCGAAGGTGTTACATTATTTGATGGTTGCATATACGTCTAGGAATGTTGCTGAGACAGAGACTTCCTATTTTAAGAGATGAAGGATGAAGCAGAGCAAACAATTCTCATCTCATTTCCTAAGTTCCCACTAGTACCAGCTAGGCTGTATGACATGGGACAGAATTTGACTCCGGACACAGATTGAAAAGAGTGGACCAGAGGGACTGCATTACTGACTGAGAGATCATACCCTGTGAAGCACCACTTCCAAGTGACAAGAAAATTTTAATAGAACACCATAGTGAAAAGAGACAAGCAGGCAAGGTCATTTTCCTCCCTCAACCTATCACCCAGGAAAACTCAGTATTAATTAGTTTCATACAATACTCTCCATTCTAACTTCCAATTAGTGCTGTGGGAGTGAAATAACTGAAAGAAGCAGTCTGAAATAGTAAGGTTGTTTTGTGGTTGGGTTCTTTTCCTTTTTCTTTTTTTTTGTTTGTTTTACATTGATTCAGCAGTTGCTTGCAAAACCCATTTCATCTTTCCCATAAAAGATAGCAAAAGATAATATGCACAAGGCATTGCAATGCTACAGCTCAGTCATTGTCCTTCCCTGTGACTACAAAACATGAGCTCTAGACTTGGGCAGATACAGCAAACCATGCTCCATGAGATCCTTTGAATATTTTTACAAATTAGCCTCGTGTTCCTTCTCTTGTCAAAAATCTTTTTTCCATAAGTAAGTTTATTTGTGGGGCTGTTTCCAAAACCAGCACATTTTTCACATAGTCATTGGAGAACATTAATGGAAAATTAATTTTAAGTTCTTAAACAGATATTTATATTAGACCATCCTACAATAACGATCCTGGCCTTTAGCCAGGAATTAAAGCTCTATTAAGCTAAGCACTCTGCATAAATAACAATGAAGATGATTATTCACTCTGTCGAACCTAGCAGATTCTTTATTCCTCAGTGAATGTGCAGAGAGTGAAGAATTTCCCAAATTCCTTGAGTAAATAAAATGGGTGAGTGGACTGTTGACTGCACTACAAGATCCATATCCATCTACCAGGAAAGTTTACTAGAGACATATCTATTGTACCGTACATGAATTTTCTACAATTCTTTACCATTACTGTTGATGCTTTCCAGAAATATTCATATTTAGGCGAGTTTAGATATAAAAGATAAGAATTTACATTATTAACTCTGCTGTTCCTTTATCTTTATGGAGAGGCATCCCATGGTGTACTGTACAGAGAAAAGGAAATGCAAGCATTTATTCATTTATAGTTCCCTGACCATCCCAAAACAGAGATCATATACAAACAAGACAAATGCTTGAAAATGAGTATAAACTGAAAAAGAAAGGCATCAACTTTAAGACAACTGACCACCTTGCCATGATGGCGTATGCTTAGCCCAGCATGACACGTTAGTGCATGCAATATCTATTCATTTTCATTTCAGTCAGACCCAGGAAATTATAGAATTCATCATAGGAAAATACCTATTTTGTTATTATTTTGCTGAATGATAACTCTGATTTTCAGAGAAAATTATTAACAAATATCAATTAAGAATCACATGGCCTTACGTAATTTCAGAAGAAAGGGTGAGGTCTATTAATAGGAAAAAGAGTGATTCTAAATTTGAAGATAGAAATAATTAGTTCTGATGCAATTATTTCTCTGACAGTTGTGCTAGACTATAAAGTAGCTTGTATGTTAGCAATTTGCAAGTTACATAGCAAAAAAATGCAGGGTAATGTGAAATAGAATGAGAAATGAAAGTGTTAGCCTACAAAGGAACTTTGTGACATTGCCAAGGTAGCAAGAATAGTAAGGTAGGAACATCCATTTTCATTTAGGATCCATTTGAAAATATGATAATCAAGTTTGGTGAGCAAAAAAAATTACAGCTTCTTATTCCACATTGATTCTATTAGATCAAGTCAGATTCATATTGGAGAGGGTGCATGGGGATAGTACTGCTCTCTTCTCTTTTGACTTTCTACCATACCAAACAGCACTACATAATAGAGTTTACAAGTTCCTCAGAGCATACACAAGTAAGTATGTCTTGGCTTTCAGACAGACTTAGGTCCTTCAAGACCCAATGACTTATGGCAGCTAGTTACATGGGTGTGTACAAGTTGTTTTTATACAGGTGATACATAGCATTACTGGTAATTACAAGGGTGGTGTTTCTTTAAAACTAGTCCTTTGACCAGTTTTCATGCAGGGAGTTTATGTAATTTACTCCCACTAATATTTTTGTTCTTTCCACTCTGACAATAGAATGAAGTTACATAGACTTCCCTGACAGCAATGTAGTGTGTTTTGGATACAAAAGCCACTGAGCGTTACACAGTACCCACTGAAGCCACCAGGAACTCTTCCATTGACTTCACTAGCCACTGATGTACCATGAGACCACATTGTAATGCAAGTCACTCTTCCTTAGAAAGACATAAATCACCATCTGATTTTTATCGTAATCTGTCAAAGGAAAAGCTACAACTTGTTTAAAAGGTCAAGATAGACAAATGTCATCAAGAGCTTCACCAGCATCCAGTGAGGTCATTGAAAGCTAACAGGAAATCTCTCAGTAAGTAAAAGTTTCTCCAATACAAGTGATTATTCAGTATTTATAATAATGATGCAGTTTCAAGAACTACCAGGCTTGTTGCTGCATAAAATCCAAAAAGATGTGGTCATATATATTATGCAAAATATAGTGGAAAGGAATCCTGTCTGCTAATGACCAATGCTCTGAAAGAGGAGAAGCTTCATCCTCTACACCTTACCACCTAGCAGGCTGGAAGACTACTCAAGAAGGCAGCTGAGAGAAAGTGCTCCTGATAAATGAAGGTCACATGTAGGTACAACAGTCCATTCACCAACATGACAACCAGTACAGTTTGTGTATGGGATTTTCCTCTCCCATTATCACAAGCTCTTGTACTGTGAGCATATCACTGCTCCACGTTACTGTCTTTTTCTCAAGCACAGCCTTTTCCATTGCTCATCCCCCTGAGCCAACAAGCAAGGCTGCTAGAACTAGGCAGTGCCGGTTCAGTAGAAATTGGGACTGAACCTGCATTTTGTGATAGAATTCCCCACCACTGGAAGGGAGGCTAGCTAAGAGAGACCACTGCTGTCGTGGTAAGAACTAAATACAACTAAGGATATAACATCACTATCTAAAAAAGGTCAAACAAGAACATGCATTCAGAAGTGTTCACCAAAAGCATCACTACTACTTTAAAAGGAATATTCAGAGATTTAATTTCCCTGAATGTTTTACAGTGATAGCAGTGCCACACTTATCTTCAAAGAAGGGGAGTGTTTTTCACCATGGTCATTAATTTATTAGTTTCTATTTTTTTTTTGTTTTATTTTCTTCATTTTTGAGCCACCCTGGAGATAGGCCCAAAATTCATTTTCTACAAACAATGCACATAAACTTGTCCCATTGTATTGTCTCCACTGTGTGAATTAAAAACACTGAACACAGCTAATAGTCTTTATTTGTTGTTAAGGCTAGTTTTCAGCAACTTTTCCTGATCTTGTAATCAAGAGCAAGGACCAGACTAGTTTGCCTTTGTAATTGTTTTCATAGCATGACTTTTCCCTTTTTAACAAGATTAAAGGGTTTGAGTTTCTCCTCCCTCTCCCCCCACTTTCATCAAGAGGGAAAGCTTCCTTTTGACAGGAAAACAAACATTTGAAGAGGCTCATAACAGCCACAATGAAAATTTAAGACATGGACATATTGCAGACTTCTGGACAAGACCCACAATAAATCCCGTTACGTGTACATAGGGCTACAGCACACCCCAGTTTTCAGAGGAATAAATCACTTCTACTTGAGTTCTAACTACAAAGAGCCATACATTTCTGCTTCTTTGATTTAGAATTCAAGCTCAGATTCAAAGTTCAGATTCTGCTTTATTTTCATGCAAGTATGTGAATTGGGGAGATCAGAGGACTCTATTCCATCTCCCCTGCTGCTCCTCTGTTTTATGTAGGTGACAGGTTTTTTGTTAAAATTACATTACAAAAAGTAATTGGTATCTATTGGTCTAAGATTAACTGCACATCAATCTGTTTATATTATATAAAAAACTATCTACAACTAGAAACATATATATTTGTTAATCAATGATGCAGCCCTTTCTCCATCAAAATTCCCTTTGAGAAAATAAACAATTTTCTTTTAAGATGCTGCAGGATCAGTAAATCTAAGCTAAACTTGACAACAGGAAAATTTTATTTGTGAAGAAATTCAAGGCAAATGAGCTCAGTTCATAATGTGCTCAAACAGTAAACAGAAAAACATGCTTCCCATGCTGCACAAATGGCTGACATAATTTTGCTTGCTTTCCTTTCCTGTTAACTTGAGAACACAAATAGCTTTGCTGTCAGGGTACATTTGTTCCCACTAATTCAGGACACTATAACCAGCCAAAATATTTATTTCTTTTTTCCACTCTAATTTGTGGTTTATCATATTGGGAACATCATCTACGGATTTCATTTACATTATGCATTATGCAAACAGCCATTAAGGGAAAGTCACCTCTCTGTAACAGGAAAACTAGGCATAAGGAAGTCTTTTAATGTTTTAGAATGTGCTGCCTCAAAGGGCCCAAAAATTCTATTCAGACCAACACGTAAAAACCAAAATGCCTATCTAAAATAGCTGCTAAAATATCCCATTTCTGAAAACCCTCTTTTCAGAGAGGTTACTTACATTCTTTCTGCTTGTCAGTACACAGGACAGAGTATCAAAATGTATTATTTTAATTAGAACTGCATGATCAAACAGAACCAGAGGGCATATTTGTATAGTTCAAATCCTTATCCTTTTCATGAATGTCTACAAACTGATGCTGCCTCATGTACAGCTGGGTATATAATTAAAGCTAATCAAAATTACAGTATCATCATGGTTGGAAGGGACCTCTGCGATCATCGAGTCCAACCACAAAAAAAACACCACCAAAACCAAACCCCCACAACAGCCCACTACATTGCACAGGTGTAATGCAGGACAGCCACCCACAAACCAATAATCTTTAGGTACTAGAACATGCCCTGAAGAGCCATGTCTACATTCTTAAATACCTCCCTGGGCAGGCTGTTCCAGTGCCTGACCACTCTCGCAGTAAAAAAAAAAGAAATTAAATGTTTTCCTTTCAAAAACATTTCTGTGGTCACTGGATTTATTCACGTCATCATTTGTGTGTAAAGCACTTCTGCCTCCTATAGGAAATAAAAGGAGATTTCAGCTAAAAACTAGTTGTTACTTTTCACTGAAAATTCAGTTTAACTTCCTTCAATTGAAAAAAAAAAAATCAACATTTTCCTGTTAGAATTGTTTGCAATTTGTTCCTGCCAGTCCCTTTGTAGAAGTCAAAAAAAAAACAACAACCCTTGCCCCTTAGAGCAGTGGAGCATGTGTCCAGATTTGCCCATGTAGAGTGCTGAAGGTTAGAGCCTGTTTGCCATACGGTCCTTCCATGCGAACTGCTCCATTCACAGCCTATCTCCAGCAACGCTCAAACGAGCTCTATGCAAGTGGCTTCTAACTTTGGTATCTTAGTTATAGGCCTAAAATTAGGTGAGATGAATCAGACCACAGAAACTATGTTTATGAGAAAGCCCTTTGTAATTAGTTTACTTCAGTTCACCTTCCCCACTCACATAGCAGCTGTTCCTAATGCTTAAACATGTCCATTGGTGTCCTTTTCACACATATTTAACTGTCTTTTTTTACCCTCATTTGTATCTGCACTACCTTCTACAGGGCCCTTTAGGTTACCATAGTACCAGCTCAGAATCCTTTTTCTACCTGATGATGATTTGAACATACAAATATGAAGAAAACAATCCCAATGTAGCCCATCCAGTTTTTAACACATTCAAAAGATAAGATGTGTAAACCAGCAGTTGCTACCTGCCGTCTATCATTCCAGTAAAAATATTTTGGCTCAGTTTGACTCAGTGTTCTTCATCACAAAATCACAGAATCTTACTGGTTGGAAGGGACCTTTGAGATTGAGTCATTGAAATCAAATACAGTCTATCCTTACCATTCTCACCAGATGTCTTGTCTTTTCCATTTGTAGCTCCGGTTCCTTGTCTCTGTTAGAGGGAGAAAAAAACAACACCACAAACAACTGGTTAGAACAAACTTTATTATGAATTTTGCCCTTGGAATTACTGGCACTTACAGCCTGCATTTCTCCTTGATATCTTGGATAGTCATTCACCCTCAAGCAATATTGCTGTGAAACACATCAATTAAAACAGGAATGCTTAGTACCATGATTTAGATATAGATCTATAACTATGCATGCAACTGTATATAATTATCACGTTAGTGAAGGGACATATAATCAGGTTTCCAGCAGTACAAAGGTATGAGCTACAGTAGGACATCTCTTCAGGTCCGCGCTATGCCTCCATTTCCACCATTCTTCTGACCTGACTTTGGCCAGAAGATTCATCTTTCCACTTTGGCCCTAAGTTCCACCCACTTCAATCCACTCTGTTCAAGGAACAGCCTCATGACTTTCCATGAAACAAACTGATTTAAATCACACTACTAAGTAACACATCAAACACCAGTGCAGGTCAAATACATATTCACAGTGGCAGAGCTGTATTAGTGCAATATACTATGCTACTAGGTAATTTTCTAGCTTAGGAATAGTCACTCCATGAAAATTATGCTCCATCCACCAGAGAAAGCATCTCACAGGTAGAATTAAGGTACTTTACCAAGTATGACAAAACTTGCATTTGTTAGGCCAAATTATTCATACTTGTGTGTATTACTGAAATAGACTAATTCATTGTCTAGGGTGGCACGTGAAAAACTAGGAGTATTAAACTAAGTGAATAAATTCAGCTGTATTCAGCCATCAGAGGCAACCCATCCTCATGCATGAGGAAAGTTACAGCTGCAGTAGTATAGAACTGCAAACCAAATGGTTCATACCAAAATATGGACAGACATACAGACAGGCATACTTATCTCCCACAGTGCTGGTATTTTCAGGGTATTCTGTGTACATGGATCTAATCACAACGTAAGTACAAAACCTTCATGTGTACTCTTAGCTCTTCTTATAGAAGCCAGAGAATGAAAGAATGCTCTTCAAACCCCTCAAGAGAATACAAAAGAGCTACATATGGTCTATTGTGCATCCACACATCAGTGGTGGAGCTACTTATCTTCTCCATGGCAGACTTCAGCGCATATATCTCTGCTCTACTGGCTCTGCCTCATCTCTCCCTCTCTGTGCAATGAGACAGAGCATCCCTAGAGAAGACAACTCCGAGTCTATAACCACAGCTAGTCTCCCCATACTTGTAAATATATCTGTTTCTCCCTGGAGCATCAGAGCTAAGTGCGGAGAGAAAAAATGGCCAATAACATCAAAAATGGGATTCAAAAGGGATAAACATCCTTTACAAAAACATGTTACCAACAGACAAATCAATAAATCTACCCCAAAAATCAGTTTTGCTAAAGATATTAACCAAACTTTAAATAAAGGCATAAAGGTTAATAATTCCGTATTTCAATCTACATTTGAAACAAGATTTTAGTGTTAATTTACTGGGGCCTCCTAAAAAACCAAAATACCGGATTCTTCCTATCTATATGGCAGCTATATTGCTTTTTCCTTCCCTGTTTTTAAGCCAACTTGAAGAAGCCTTTATTTCATGTTTCAGACTGTGCTACCTAGCCTTAATGAAGGCTTCTCTTTCCTCCCTAGGCTATACCTGTCAGGTTTGGTCTGCTATTGATGGAGTGCTGGAATATGGATCCACATATTTATTACATCAGGATCTCCCTCCAGGGAAAAGAGAAAATTGTCAAAAAACCCCCAAAGAAATAAAAACTTGGCTTTGGTCAATAAAAGTTTTTTCTGTTCATAGGGTCAAGATTTTTCTTTAAATCTAAAATCAACTTAAGTATTCTATAGCCATTCATTTTTATGGTGACCACTATACATATACAGAATGAAGCCGGAAAGTCTGCCAAACAAGCTTGTGATACTTTTCCTTCAGTTATATACATATTTTGATCTATAAGCACTGTGCTGTATTCCAAGTGAGTGCAATAGATTTGAAAGTGAAAATCAGTTTCTCATAAAAAAAGCATTGAAACTTATGAAAAAAACATATATAGTGCGATCATCTACCTGCAAAGCCTTTAGCCTGTTATTTCAATACACTCAGTGGACCTATTTTTAAAAACATTTTCAAGGTATCAGTGTTATTAGCAGCTGGAGCTTCTTGCTTTTTTCATCACATTTCATGATGCTACCACAGGCTGCAAAACAAAGCTTTAGTGTCCTTCAGAGCTCAAAAGGATTAAATGAGGAGTTACTAGGGGTATTTTCGAGAAGCAATGGATGAAAGCCTTCCAAAAGCTCATATTACAGATATTGTCCTCAGATGCAATAGATCAAATTAAAATCAATGAAGTACAAGAAAAACAGTATTAATTTCTGGGGTTTGTTTTTGAACAGAAAATCCTGAAGTTGATGACCATATTTTAAGAGATAAAAGCAGTCTAATGTTTTCTCTTTCCTATAACTTCTAGCCAGCTTCCTTCATTCAAAGATTACTTCTAAAATCCCCCAGCATTTTCTACGGCAAGTACTGGGGCAGAAGAATTGAATGAACTTTCCACTAGGTACTGAAGAAGCATCAGGGCCAAAATGAACACGAGTACAAACCATAATGGTTGTAGAGTAAAACATGATAAACAATTTTGTTGCTATGTTGCTTGGGAGGAAACATAGTTTATGACTGCTTAGGGCTGTATTAATTTTTAACTCAGTGGTTTTACAGAACATCAAAAGGCACATAATTAAAAATGTTTCCAAAAATCAAAGTCACTCCCAATTTGTCAGAAGAGGAAGGAAAAGGGACTACTGCCATATGCCCAAAATCCCTATAAGAAAAGAACAGGTTTACTTTCCTGTTAGATTCTCAGTGCTATACACATCAGCTAGTTAATGTGGTATGAAAAACTGTATTAAATTAGTCCCCTAGGTGTACAAAATAAGGTCAAAAGTGAATTTGCAGCCCAGAGGACTTTTCAAGAAGACTGTTAAATTACTGCAGCAGCTTTTCTACTTATTATTCTAGCCCCTCCTGCACCCCCAAGCCTAATTTTTGCCTTTAGTCTTACATTCTGTTCTTGTCTTGAAATAGCCTGACCTTTTCAGTTATGCTTCCAATTAGCACCTCAGGAGTTAGGCATCATAGTCAGGTGTTGATTACAGAATTTTGGGGGATAGAGGGATTATTTATTTTTGATGAGCCACAGAAAGCCCAAGATCAGGGACATGAAACTGCCAGAAAAATAGGCCCTTTACAGTAATGTTATTCTGCCGCTTCACTGAGTGCAAGGCCAACGAGGTACAGCAGGCTGTATCCCAGTAAAGCAGTGACTGCAGGTTTTCAAAATTATATTGTTTCTATATCAGAGAATGAAACAGCATCCAAGGGTAAAATGAAGAGAATAGAAACAACAAAGTTTGTAAAGCGAACAGCAGAAAGAGTCAGTGAGACTTGACCGAGGACAAAAACTAGTTTAATTGATAGATATGAAAAGTTATTAGGATGTTCTATACTCACCAACAAAAGGAACAGCAGTGAAGTCTGTGCATATCCTAAGCTTTTCTTAAGTATTACTCTACTACCAGGTCCCTCCCTAAAAAGAGGTATTGCATGTGCAACAGAAGGAAACAGTTGGTACAATACAGTACAGAAGTGTCTGTGGGTCAGCCAGCTGCGTGTCAAGCAAGCCTTTATTTTGCACCACTATCTGCTCTCCATACAAAGTTTTCTCTACAAGAGATAAATTGAATGAAACTAAACTATTTTGTAAGTGCCTTTTTTTATATAGCTTTCTGCTTTAATTAAAGAGTTCAGCTGCCTTAGCCTTAAAATGAAGGGAATACTGAAAAATACATGTTTCAAATTTATAGAGTTTATAACCTTCCTGCAAATAAAAATGTCACTGTAAATATCTGCTTAAGGACCTTCCATGTTTTCCAAGTAAGGAAAGCTTCCTAGTCAACAGCAGTATGGTCAGGAGATACAGCAATTTCTACCTACTTCTTTTCCGGACTAAATACCTCCTATACAGGTCCTCAGATTAAGTCAATTAGGGTTGACTTTATCCAGAAACAACACAAGAAAAAGCCCGTACAGGTTGATCTTTAGTCTTAGTTGATCTTTGAAGACACTGAGAATTTTAGACCACTGAAGCCCCAGCTGAAGTTCATTAGACTACAGGCATAGATAGATGCCAAAGCACACTAGTCTACTAGTACTACTAGCATACTAGCATTGCTGTCTGAAGGTTTGTAAAACGATTTTTTTAGTTTTCCCTTGGTGGATTTTTGAGGATATTACATTAGCACGCACGCTTCCTAAAAACTAAAGAATGAATTAGAGAGATATGGATTAAAAACAGAACAGAAGACTATCAAATGTGGGACAACAAATCTATAGCCTCCTTTTCCATATACCTTCTAGCCAGGCATATTATATTTGACTCCCCCAATTCTAGAAGCACAGTTTTCTATGCTTTTTAACACCAGGTATAAATTTGCTAACAAAAAAAACCCCAAAAACCCCAAAAGATAACATACCTGCTTTAAAAAAAATAAATCAGTAGGAATTGCAGGAAACACGAGCTATTGCCAGTAGATCAATACATTATGCATACACACCACTTGAAAATAATTATTTGATGAGGTGATATTCTGAGCTGACTGTAATCAATAGAAATTTTGCAACTGCTTTTCTTTCGTGCTCTAACAGAGAACACAAGTTGTATGTCAGAAACTAAAAGAAGATCCAAATCTTTAGTAGTAAGAACCAAGCAGCTATTAGCTGGGATGAGTGGATACACTCTGTAAAATTCAGGATTTCAATGTTAAACTTCTTTACTGGAGAGTTCTGTTTCACTATGACAGCCTCCTTCTAAAGTCATGTCTAGACTTGAAATTCTAGCACTCAGCATTTCACACATTTAAGTGTGAAAAACATTACTCAACCACAAAACAAGGTAAATAATTTAGTAATAAGGACAAAATATATTACCATGTTTAAGATAAGAAATTAAGAGTAGGAAAAAGTGATGATGCTGTGACAGAAAGATTTCTGCCTACTGAAGCAGCAAGGGATACCTGGCCTCTAAGTGACAGGACTGGAATTTTAGCACCACTGTATTTTTTGGAATTTTATATCAAAAAGCATGCAGGTGAACAGCTGGAAAACACAAATGTTCCAACATTTTTATATGCAAGGTACTAAGCATTTATGAGATGAAAGTGTCCCTCAAAGCCCACATTTAAGGTAATTATATCAAGTACAGAACATTTGGCCAATATTTTGTCTGAATGTTGGGTAAATCTGATAATGCAGCTGTTACTTCTGTCTTCCAGAAGATTTCTGTAAGAAATCAAGACCACATTTTCTGGGCACCTGACAGAAAGGAAAAATATTTATCAACATATAATTCAGTGCAAAGGAACTCTCTCCTGCTTATGACGAAGCTTACATTTCTGGTGGAAGTAGTTTTCTGGAGACCACCACTTTTCCTTGGCTGCTACCACCCTAGTTCTTTAGGCAAGAGTAAAGACAATACCTTATGTAGCATCTTCTCTGCATGCTCCTTTACACAGAGGGAGTTTTCTGCGACGTTTTCTGGCAGTCTCGTGTTGCCAGGGCAGCATAACATTGCCAGAGCAAGAGTGCCAGAATCCATCTTTCAATACTGGCTGTCAAAACTAAATGAACCCTGGCACTCTGACAATTTCTTTAATTATCTTCATGGGTCAAGCAGTATTCTACTTGACTAGCTCTTGATTGTCCTTAATTTTATTGAGGTTCTCCTATAGCTATTTTAATAAATTTAAACTCCACAGGTGGGCTGAGATAAACTGATAGGATTTAAACTTCAGTGACTGCGAGCCAGCGCAGTGACCAGCACTGGTTTTCTATGACTTCTGTAATCACTGAAGGCACATGATTATGCACACGGTCATCCTAGAAACCACAGTAATATACATCAGAAATTAACAAGGCTGTGGATAACTATAAATTATTTTCCTTCTAAACACTGTGGACAAGTGACTAGCTCTTGCTATTGTATCTTGCCCAGATCATCACAATCTCTCCACAATTTCCTTTCTTCTTTCTATAAAGGACACAACCCCAACCTCACCATTGATATCCTCACGTCTTTGACAGTCATTTACACTGGTGCAGATTAGATCACAAACACAGAAGGAAAGCACTGTATTCAAGGTATAACTGTCCACACAAACTGCAAACTTGCATGAAAAGCAGACAGTTGCAGTCCCTGCTCTTGGGTTATTTTGTTTCCAATGTGGTCATTGTCCATGTAAACACACATTTTATTGACATGTCTATGCAAAATGCACACTCTACTCAATAGTTGAGTTGCTTGCAGAGTTAGGGAATTCGCCTCAATTTTAGATGTGTAATTTGTTCACTTTCCTCCAGACACAGATTTATGGCTTGAGGTTAAGTCCTCAGTACAAGCACTTCCGAGTATACACAGAGCTTCAGTAGCTAGCACACTTCCAGGTTAAAAAAGGAGGCACCTGCTGAAAATAGGCAGAGAGAATCACAGTCTGGGATACAAGAACCAACTTACAGTGCTGTTTATAAATATTCTAATATCACAAAGAAGAAGAACTTTCACTGTGCCCCACTTTTGCCAATGCTAGGCTGTAATTCATAAATCAACACAGTGAGAACCTGCTGATTTTGTATTCAGATTCAATATAATGTTCTAAACAAACTATTTACACCAACACCAAATGTAATCAACATAATTAGCACAAACAGTAGCTTGCTTGATATTTAGGTTATTAGCATATTTTGAATTAAAACACTATTAAGCAGATATTTCTCCAAAGACATTGTAATCACTTTTTTTCTGAGGCAGGGATTAATGGAATCTTTGAAGTTAATTTTGAAAGCAGCTGCAAGAATGTATTTCCCAAATCCTGTTAATTACCATGCCAGCCATGAGAAGTAATCCCTCTTTTCTGCAGGAAATGGAGGATTTGATCCTGCAAGGCTTTTTTACAGGGGTAACTCATATGCGGACAAATAATTGTCTTCAACTCAGCAGAATTACTCACATGAGTAGAGTTAGAACCTGAGTATTATACTGTGGAATTTCTCTAAATTGCATGTTAGGTTTTATTTAGCTAAGGGCAAAGAGGGTAAAATCAACTACAGAATAAGTAGTTCTCACTACTTAAGAACTCACACCACTTGCCAAAAGATTACCTCAGCTTTCATTTGGACATGGGTGATACAGCCAATATCCTAATTACACTAGAAATTGATAAAGAGGAAACATCAAGGTGATCCAAGAGGAATATTTCAATTACATAAAAACTATTCACTTAATGCTATTCTAGCTTGAAAAGTGACTGAGGGTCTGAAGGTGGTCTCTTCCTTTCTCCTTTTATCTCTTATCCATTGGTAGCATCAGACCTAGCACTACAGATCCAGAAAGGGCATTTTTTGGGCAGGAAACCTGCCTTAAGAATTCCTGCTTCCCAATCTAGCCACACCTTCCCATCTCACAAGGCTTTGTTTGTTTGGATACAATTGTTCTACAGAAAATAGGAACACTAAAAATATTCAAGTTAAAAATAACCCTTCAGCAGTGCTGTGTTGAAAACAATCATTGGAAATTATCCAGCTAAAAAATACATAGTTTGTTTCTGTTGATCACTTTAGTCTTGTAGTTGATGTCTCTGATCCACAAACAGTTGTACCAGGGCAAGGGAAGAGGCAATAAACTATACCATGCAACACTGAAATTTTGTTCTGGGAACTGAAAAAAAACCAGAGTAAGTCAGTGCTTCATACCACAAAACATGGCATGCTGTATCTCCCTGTGATGTTGCATTACCTCCATTAATCTTCACTGTGCAACAGAGCAAAACAGGTACATATATGCAGCCCTGGCCACCTTGGCAGGCAATACAGTTCATGGCAACTGACTGTGGCATCAGATTAGGAGCAAAACTTAACCTTTGGGATCTGGGAAAAGCATTTGGGTTAAGACAATATCTTGGCTATCCTTCAATATTAGCATCCCCAGACAGGAAGAGTGCCCTAAGCCAATTAAGGGGTCAGCATCCTTGCCCAGGCATAGTATAACTGATTAAGGCTGGTGTTTTTGTAACAAATATTTACTTTATATTTCATTCCTCCAAATCTTTCTGAAGTTTAGGGTAATGTAATTTGCTGAGCTACAAACCCAGCTGTAATTAAGTTAGAGGCTGTCTTCAAGGGACAGCTTGGATTATTAATGGCAAAAGTCTGCACTGAAAAATTGCTTCATATCTGATCATATTGACTATCATTATTAAAACAAGCTGCTCCTTCCCAGACTGCCAAGAATTCTGGCTTATTTTCCTCTTGGCTTTTTTCATTTCTAGTCGTATAATTGAAAAAAAATATTCTCAGCTTCTATTTCTCTACATATTTCAGAGGTAAATGGATGTTATTCCACTGTTAGATTGTACTAGTAACTGGCCAGCTAGTTTTTAAAAAGGTATTAATTATGGCAGTTTCACATTGCCATGCCATGCAAAGGAACTTTCTGCCTTTACCCTAGAGCAAAAAGCCTTCTGGTTTTCCAGACAACAGCAAGACAAAGCTGCAAGGGTGTTTATGCATCACTTACTCTACTCCTCAAACCTCCGGGCAGCCAGTCTGGTCACAGACAGCAAGTCCGAGCAGCCTCAGAGCCATCTGCAGTTATGACAGGAACTTCTTTAGGGCTATTCCAGTAGCAGGGGAAATCACTGGACTGAGAGCACGCTGTAGCCTTGGCAACACATCCTGCCCAGGGGCTGCACAAAGAGGTGACGCAAACCTGTTATCTCTGGCTCTGTGCCACGGGGAGATTCGGGCAAGGGGAGCCCGGAATTGGCTGCTGAAGCTGCTTCAAAACGGGGCCTCGCTTGACAGAGGATTTGTCCTGCATTGTTCAAGTCTGTATTAAAACTGACCTGCTGAGACTTCGGGGGAGCTGCTGTGTTCAAAGTGGGATGCAGTTGAGAGCAAAGCTGTCTTGGTACTCTTGAACAGCAGCCAAGCTATTAGAAACAACCCTGCCATACTAAAAAGGAAACTAGACAGGGTGATGGACAAGGTCACCTTGATTGCCACGAATCAGGGACAGCAATCAAATACACTCACATAAGCAAGCAGAAAAATCAGGTCACTAGCTCTGTCCAAGAGCTGGCCCAAAATAAGAATTTCCACAAATTAGAAGCTCCCAGGACCCTGCAGCTGCTCAGTGAAATTGATGCTATCAACTTCATTGTTAATAGCAGCAGAGATGAAAGCAATTTTCACTGACTGAGCAGCTGTAAGTAGTTCCCAGGGTCCCTGGTCCCAGGACAGACCCACCAGGTTACCTGCCCTAAGACTAAACGCTCCACAATTCCTGGAGTGCCCTAGCCAAGTAAGAAGTCCAGGGTATTTGTTGCCCCACAGATTCAGCAAAAGCCCCCCACATTGTTTCCAACACAGAACTGTTCTCCAGTTCAAAGTCAATGAAAAGTTGCAAGTGTTTCCACTCTAAGTGGTCATCATCATTTCTTCTGTCTTCAGCCTCCAATTGCTTGTCAGGCTCCATTTTGCACTTTGTGCCTCACATATGAAGTGAAAGAAAAATGTTACCCAACTAGACATTTTCACCTTACTCACATATGAATATGCTAAGCCATTATTCAGTGCTATTAAAAAAAAGGACTCTAATGTGCTCCATGCATTTATTTTGTTAATATTTTAACATATCCATCTCATGACTAGACAGAAAGTAGGTTCCTTAGTTTCATGCAGAAAGCAGATAATAACATTCACTTCAGTGAGTGCGCTGTCTGACACACTGCAGTCAGACAAAAACGTCTATTATAGGCTTACATGGCATAACCACAAAAGCTATTACTAGAATTCAGATAATTTGCAACTTGGGGTTTTTTGTTGTTGTTTTGGGGGGTTTTTTGGGTTGTTGTTTGTTGTTTTTTTTTTCAGTTTACAACATTAGTGATAGGTCCTTTGCTACCAATGCTTCTGCATCTGCAGATCCCTAAGTCCAGTTGCAGTGTAAATGCACCAAGCTTTTATTCCAAGCAAAGAATACAAGGCAGCACTCAGAATAAAAGCCCTGTGACATAAAGAGAGGGTCTCCTGTAATCTTGAGATGTTCATTCAACTTGGCTTGGATGTTAGTGCTGTCCAGTAGCTTGCAAAGTATGCTGAAGGGAGGAAGTGATAGCTAGCCAAGTCCAACTGGCAATCTAAGATTGGCATGAAGCTGGCCTGCCTTAGGCATTTGGCTGCCCCACTTAAACTATGGCACATGTGTACTGGCCCATGCATTTTAAAGTGTTCCAAGCCAACAATGTGCTTGCTTTCTTTTCCAGTGGCAAGTGTATATCTGTCAGATGTGAGTGGAGTAGTGATAGGTATGAAGCATCTATGAAGTCACATCTTGTTTTTCTACCATATCAACTGCAGAAAACTGCCTCTTCTCTAGGATGCTTTTCTCCTTATTCATACCAGGGTAGTGCTTCTAATTTGTAGTACTTTCTAACTTGTGTCTTCCTTTTTCTTCACATTTTACTATTACATGTTTGGCATTCAAGGAACCAGATTTCAATATTCACATTCTTTTCCTGAACACCACATGGTATTGCTTAAATTCAAATAAAAGGCTTTCTTTAGAGTATTTGAATTACTGTTAAAATTATGTGCTTAAATAGTCAACATCCAGAGTATTCAGTAGCTTAAATAATTTAATTCTGGGGGTTTGAAAGAAGTGTATATTCTTCAAAAGAAAGGGAGAGAAACAGCAAGAATCCCATTACTTGAAACATTTCATCAGGGTATGAAAAATCCCTAGAATTCAAATGAAAGATAAACTAGTGATTTTTAAGAGAATTATTTTTCTGTCTCTGTATCTCTCCCCTACCTCTCCACCCAAACTTATACATGGGCATTTTCAGATATGTTTTCACATTTAGCTAGGTGTTACACACTGGTTCATCACAGGCAGGCTTCTCTTTCATCAGATTATGCTGTATCTGTCTGATGGAGTCTGCACTCATGTGGTTTGGAATTGTTTGGTCCCTTTTGAAGGGAAGTCCACCTTGGAAACGCAAAGCCCAACTCCCACATTCCATCACAGAATAAGGCACATTTTTCTCTGACTAACCCAGCCTCACCCTACTGCCTACTGAGGGCTTTGCTGAAATACACTCAGCTGCTTAGTAGATGGCAAAGGTACAGTAGTATGTGGGTAATGGCAGCAATCAGGACAGTTGAATACATCTGGCTTAGAAATACCAATTAATTAAAGCCAACCTGTTTGCCAGAAAGTGCTATGATGTCTATAAAAACATGTCCATAAATCACTGGTCTTCCTTCATATCCCAAGTGTTATTAGGAAATGATCCAATATCCCCAAATTTCAAGAAATCAAAGATGTCTTCAGATCTATGCAGCTTTTCCTCATCTGCCTAGTTACCCAATTGCATCAATTGAGGAGTTAGTTATGATCTTGAAAGCCTTTTCCTTGAAATATCTTCTCCTTTAGTCAGAATGCTGTCAACTACAATTTCAATGCCTGGTAATCCCTCTAGCGTTAGATTCTTACAGAACAATGCATCACCAAAGCAGGTTGACAGCCAGGTCCCCCTACCAGTGGTGCTTGCTGGGTCACAAGGCTTATTTTGTGTGTCACAGAGGACAGAGATGCAAAGGATCTCCAGACATTAGCAATGGGTATAATCTGATTTCCAGCATTCTGCCCAGTGATTTTGTAACTGTGCAGAAATCTAATTTCCTTGAAAGTTCTCCTCTACCTCTTACAAAACTAAGGCACTCTGTGAAAAACTGCTTCTCACGCGATACTGCTAGTTCATACTGGAAACGCTGACTTAACAGGACTGTTCCAGCCATCTCGCTGATTGACTCCAGAAGAGCCTGCTAACTCATGTCAAGATTAACAAGTTTTAGCATAGTATGGAGTTATCCTGCTTCTGGGGATAGCCCTAGTCAGTGCTAGCTTTGGCATTGATAAACTGTGCTCCATCATTCCCAGAAAACATGCACCTAAAATCCCTACAAATACATCTACACCAGTGTGCATAGCTAGCCAGGACCCCTTCAGGTCTCTTCTTCACTTTTAGGGCAGTCATGTTTTGCCCATGATTCAACACAACCCTCCCTTTCTTCCTAGTGCACAGCACTGCACGCTCCTTCAAAGTTTAAACCATTATAACCTGAAAATTTATTTCAGGTTTCTATTGCAACTTTCTAGTCCTGCTGGCACTATGGGCACAGCTGGCTCCATGGCACAGCTAGTATCAAACCTGCCAGACAAGGAGCAGCAAATAAGGCTCATAACAGAACAGCTCAGACCCTTCTATCAAGCATTTGGACACTAAGACTGTGTTAAAGAAACTGAATATACATTTGCTTACATTTTTCCATAGCTACAGCTCTGTCTCTCCATGCATCAGAAAATCTGAAGCCCTCATACTTGATGCCACCCTTTTCGCCAGCTTGCTGTCTCAGTCCAGGAGTCTTTGAAATCTTTAAAGTCAGACAAGGACACTACCTTTCAGAGTTGTAGTTTGTTTTTTTTCCTTCTTTTGTTCCTTACTTTCAGCTTTAACAAAGAAGATCCCTAACATCATTCTGTCTACTGTCACAGCACTCACAGTAGCAGCTGCACCACAGTTTCAGGTCATGTTTCATGCACTATATACCAAGGTGATAATGTAAGAACATTCACTGTCTGTAAAATAATACTTCTCCCTTTAAGAGGAAAGACAGGTCAGCTGTAACTAATATTCAAGGCATGTAGGCAGACAATTTTCTGACTAAACTTGTGCTTCTTCCTCTCAATTCCATATTAGTGCTATATCCCACTATATACCAAGTGGGATAAGGCTATATCCCACTTGGTGTGAATTGATCAAATGAGATAGGCCAGGTCTTTGGCCCAATTCACCTATACATAGTCTAGTCTGGTCTCAGAAGGAGTAGATATGGAAAGAAAGGATAAATTGTGTTCTCAAATTAAGAGAAGTCATTAATAATAAGATTCACAGTTGTACTCTTCTGCAGCTGCTTAGGCCAAGCTTATTCCATCAAGATTGACATCCATTTTCCTATGACAGTAGCCCATATAATTTGTCTCTTCCATCTCTTTCCATGAAAGAAAAATACTGATTTTCTTAATAAAAGTAGAGGAAGAAAAAGAGGATTTTTTAGTTATGATTTGACCTAGTTTCTACTTATCCACTATGTCTTTTTTTATTTAGAAACCAATGTCCAAACAACTGAAGAAAAAGAAACAGAGCACCTTTTCTTAGAAAGGGAGAGAATGTATGTTATTCATCTTCATTAGGACATCCTATGCCTTGCAGAGGAGAAAGCATTACATGGCCCAGTGAATTTAAAGCTCTGTTACACCAGACAGACTGAAGAACAGCATAGCTTTCCTCTGATGCATGCAGCTGCCTTCTCCCAAATTTCTTCAGCCAAGTGGGTGTCTCATAATTGACATACCCAGTGTCTACAGGTTCTTCTGTAGCAAAGTTACAGAGAAGAGGTAAAACATGTAAACAGTGAGACACATTTTCCAAGTCATCTCTAGAAGGAGTGACAGACAATAGCAAACAGTGGCCTGGAAATCAAATATTTTATTCAAATCAATAAACAAACACTTTTCATTAAAAGGCCACCATTGTTCCTGCCAATGTTCAGTGCTACTATACACATTTTATCATAAGTTACTTCATGTAGAAACCTGCCAATGCATGACAAGTTAAGGGACATTGGACTACAAACTAATATGCCTTTGCAACCTGAAATGATATTCTATTATCAATTACTGCAGTATGAAGCTTGGAGTTTTCTGTTTAACAAATGCAAGAATTTTGTCTGTAAGTTACTCTTTTACAGAGAACATGGTATCTGAAGCAGGTTAAAGCTAACTGTCTTTTAATAGTGTTGTGTTGTTTGAATCTGTTGGCATTGCATACACTGCAAGAAAACCAGTGTGCTTCTTGCTAAACAGTATGTCTGCCAATTTCACCACATTAAGAAGTGATGCTGGAAATTGACCCAAGTCCTATTTTAGAAGATGCTTGATGCTACTGAAACCACATTGATGGAAGGAGTAGGCAAAGTGACAGATCTAAAACTTACTGTTCTCCCTTTTTCCTCTTTTGAGCTGCAATTTACCACTCAGCTAATAAATAGATGCGAGTTAAAATTAAAAACTGCTGTTCATGTGCCTCATCTGTCCCACCCCCACCCTATAACAGCTGCAGAATTTCCTCCTCCACCCTGCCATGTTCTTGCTGCACTTTTTATATCTATACAGTTCTTTACCTATTGTGGTTTCAACCTCAGCGAGGCCAGCAGGTAACAGTTGAGGGTTATGGTAGTACCTGAAAAACGCATCCAGAAGGGCCCCCCTAAGTCAACTGGCTGGCACAGACACCACACAACAGCTCAGGAGCTCCTTTACCTCTTAAAACAAAGATATTTTTAGAAAACAAACGTGTTTTCTGCCTATAAACCCCAGTTTTTTGATTTAGTACTATCAGGATTATTGGTGCACAATCCTCACTTCAGTGTCTAAATACATCTGGTCCTAAAACCATAAATACTATTTCAGCAACACAGACTCAACTGAACTCGGGAGAGCAGCCCACAAAAGAACCTCAGTTTTCCTATTTAACTACCTGAAGCAGTTAACATTCTCAGGCAGAAGCTTGCATACATGCCTGTTTCACAATTGGCCATGCCCCTCTCCTTTTCTAACAGCCTCCTGGTGACCACACTTCCACAGAGTGAAAGAGACATGTTCCAGGTTCTCCCTCAACGTGGAGAGAGATAGATACCCTCTTTTACCGTACCAGCTTAAGGACATGCCCAAACCATCAGACCAGTTTTGAAAATGCCATAGCAGAGACTGCCTTGGTAATTGTCACCTACCCTCACCCCAACCGGTGAACTCAAATTTCAGAAAAAGTATGACACTAGTATTAGGCTATGTCACTTTTCCAGTGAAGCCTCCATCTTCGATTTGGCTGCCTAAGCACCTCCCAGTGAAGGTGATTTGAATCCCAAAATAAAGATACAGTACTCCAGGCTGCAGAGGAGAGCTGCCGGCAACTCATCCCACATGAATGCTCTGCACATCCCACTACAGGTCAGGTGTGTACCCTCCATGATCCTTTTGAAGGTGGACACAACATAGCAGTTGCTGGAGGATTCAAGAGCCCAGAGGCAACACGAGGCAAACAGAAAGAGCTTACTGTACCTCAAGGAAGAAGCAAGACCTGGTGTTCTTTGTAATCCCTATATTTATGCAGAGATCAAGTCCCCAGTTCTTAGCCTCCCCAACCAAGAGACCTATGCACTCTACAGAGTCAAACCCATGACAGCTCTCCTCTTCTGCCTTAGGAACTTCATGCATCTGGTTATTTGATGTCTGTTTCAAAAGGAAAGCTAGCCTATTCTTGCTACTGTCTGGTAGCTAGGCTGATTCTCAAACACATAGCTCAAATCCTGCTTTACATGGTGCACATCAGGACATTGGCAGTCAGCACTTCACTTGCTTTGTGTAAGGCTCTTCCAATGGATGTTCTTAAACCCCAGGTGCCTTCAGGCGTGTGAACTGACTGGAGAGCCATTCAGGAAAATCCACCCAAAGTCAGTCATCTAAAAAACACATTAAATCTGAACTCCTCCCCTACCAATACCACTCTGACTCTTGAATATCAAAAGGAAATAAATGCATCCAACAAGGCAGTCTTTGGTAATGCTATTTTGAACTGCAACTTCTTACACATGCGCTTCATCCCTGAACCACTGGAATACTGGAATAGGATCCAGGGTTGTAACACCATACTGTTTAAGTCTGCTCCTTTCCAAGTCCAGACCTGATTCTTGATGACAGCCAGAATCATTCAACACAGAAGGCGAGAGTGGCAGTGACCATTACAAAAATGTCTGTGTGATGAAATGCTTCTTGTGAATCTTCATTCCCTGAGAGTGGTATCACCATGACCAGACATCATCAGCAACATGTCAGATAAACAACAGATAAGATGACAGGATTCCCTGTGGTGAACTAAGCTTATGCCAATTGTGTCTAGAGGTTCACTGGTAAAACTGTTGGCTGCAAACAGCAGTTTGACATTGACAAACCCAAGATTACTTCTTCCAGTTCATCCTATATGATGACCAGAGAGCTTTAATGGAGGAAGGGCTGCATCCCGTAGCTGCTCACTGACAGAAGCTGGTATTTCCAGCATGAACCCTTCTCTCTAGGTTCATTAAAAATAACAGAAAACACCTACAGACTTAAAGAAAAGACTCCTCAGTTATTTGAAGACAGATTTTCAAAGCTACTTCAACACCCAAGAACGCATTTCAGCATATAATGATGTTCCTGAGCCCCATATAGCCAAGTGATCTATCTGCTACCAAAAGCAAGCAGTCAAGTCCACTATAACTAGTTACAGGGCCAGACTTCTGTCTGGAAGCAGAAACATCTTCAATGCGTTTTCAGACAAGTATTGCAGAGGAAGAAGTGTAGGGCTTTTCTGTAGAAGAGTTTATCCTTTCTGAAAAAAAAAAAATCAGCTGCTTGAAAATAGGAAAGCACTATAGTCAAATGAATAGCTGCTTCCTGTTCAGCTTTCTCCACCAGGAGACTGATAATCATTGGCCATAAGCAGGAAATAAGTTAATTCTGTTTGAAGCAGTAAAACAAGAATCCATGCAAAGTCTCAGCAAATAACTTGAGAGATATGGAAGTGCTCTTCAGAGTTCTGCAACCGCATTTCAAGCTTCACTCAAATCCTAGTGATTGTTAACATAAACCAAAGAGCCTTCCCACCCTCCCAATACCATTCTATTTGGGATAATCTTTTGATGGCTCTAGATGAGCCTCTTTTCAATCGCCTTGTCCTCAGATTTTCTAGCAGATTAGAACAAAGAAAATAAAAATATTTTTCAGTTACAGCATTACAATGAAATCCACCAAGACCTCTGTCCAAATACAGCAAACAGATGTCTAAGGAGCTTGCTTTCTGCTAATCTTTTTTGCCTTATTTTTTAACAACAGTCTTTTGCAGTGAGGTGTTCTTGGGGTGCTCCAGTTGCTTTCATCTGCATTTTGGGAAAAGAATCATCTTCTTGATTAACAGCTGACAGGCAAGTAACAGCAAGGAAGCTTTTCTTCACTGGAGCTGTGAGTGATAAACTCACCAATACCATCAGTTGAATGACAATAGCACCAAAGACACTGAGCACAGTGTTAAGTGTCATATGTACAGGGCTTAGTGCTGCATCAGAGAAAGAAACATCATTTCCACCTGCCAGAGTTTGCTAGAAATACTGGTCTGTGATGCTCAAGGAAATGTATTATGAATAGAGAACCCCTATTAGGGTAGCATTAGGGATGATTTTAGGGACACAATATAATTTAAACTATGGAGCGGTAATTACCGGGCAAATAAAACCCAGTACAGGGCTATCTCAAGAGTGCCTTGCACAGTTACATTAAGCACAGCCCTATCACCCAATCATTATGCCTCACAAGAAGATTTTTCCCCAAATACTATCTTTAAAGATGAGAACAGTGGTGGTGCATCTCACCAAACGCTTCAGCTAGCCTGAGTGACAGAGGGACAGTGACTGCAAAAAAAAAGCCCACAGTGGATGAACTCCATCCAGTGGATACAAACACAGGCAGCAGTTAAAAAGTCATGAAGAGCCTGGTGCGTTACACCTGGACTGTCCAACCTCCACAAGCAAAAAAGCACAACACGGATTTCCTCTTCTTCCCCCATTTAGCCTGACCTGCAAGCCAAGATGTAAGCTTCTCCTCTGACATCCCTCAACCAGAGACTGTGCTACTGCATTGCTCTACCTCAGGTTTACACCTCATGTCAACGTACACCGTACAACAGCTAGTTCTAATTCTCTTGCTGCTAAAAAAGAAATAGCCATTTGCTGATGAAACAGCAGGTCTTTTATAAAAGGAAATAGCCTCCAAAACCAGGAGCTTGGTATGGTGTAGCGACAAGCATCTCGAATGATTCCCAAAGAAAGAGTTGCACTAGAGAACGTGGGATCTGCTGGCTGAATCTGCCCAGCATTTGACCGACTACCCTGTAGTCAGCCTGCCTAATGACACTTTTAATAACAAAAACGGCAGTTTGCCCCGGAGAACTTTTCCACAGCAAAATAAACCAAACCACCAGCAAAAAAATCTCAGCTTATTTATTTACAAGGGTACAAGTGATCCTTACATGTTTAGCACTATTTACATTTTTTCCCTAATTGTAATCCTTTCCAGGCCACTATTTATAAAGTTTACATCAGCATCCAACTACAAGCAGGGCATTTTTTTCCATGAGATAACTTTCACACAACTTAGTAAGGCTTTCTTTTTTGCACAGGAAAGCATCAAACACATCTTTAAGTTAATAAGGGTTTTTAACTAAATGATTCTCCACCGGTGCACACGATCCTTCAAACGGTAAACCACCACCTCGGTTTAAGCTCTGAAGGAGCACACACACCTGTGGAGACCTGTTTATCAGAAGGCAGGGTTTAATATTCCAAGGCTACGTATTTCGCACCCCCTCACCCAGCAGAGAGACCCCTCTCGCTCAGGCCCACCGGCTCCACCGGGAAGCACAGCCGAGCCTCACCGGGCTCTCAGCCCGGGAAACACCCGGTTCTCCCCACCTGCCCTTCGGAAGGGGACGGATAACGCCCAACGCTGCCCACCCTCCAGCCCCCCGGGGCCGCCCTCCGAGGGGCTGCGGCCGTTCGCCCGCCCCAACGGCCGCTCACCTCGCTCATGTCTGGCGGCAGCGGCCCCCGTCTCACAGCAGCCCGCCCGGCACAGCACTCCCGCCCGCCGCCCCGCGCCGCCCGTTAAGAAGAGGCGCCCCGCGCCCAGCCCGGCCCGCGCCAGCCAATCAGCGACGCGCCCGCGACGAGCCCCCCTCCCCACCGCCCCCCATCCGAGAGGGAGCGGCGCCCCCTGGCGGCGGCGGCGGTTGAGGCGCAGCGCCCGAGCCTCAGGGGTGTCCCTTTCTCCCACAGGCGGGAACCCCCCCCCCGCCTCTTCTTCCTCCCTCTCCTCCTCCTCCTCCTTCTCCTCGGCCGAGCGGGCCTTCAGCAGGGCGCTGCCTCAGGAAACTGCACGCTCGTCCTCGGCGTGCAGCGGTTGGGAGCACCGGGAGTGCGGCTCTCCCCACAGGCGCGGCAACAAGAGGCGCTTCCCTTTCTGTGAGGGGATGGAGGGTCCCGGAGCATCCTTTTAGAAGGGAAGGGACAGTCACCGAAGCAACTGCTACTCCAGTTTGGGAGCTGGGGATGGAGCCCGACGTCCAGGCCAGGCCCTGCAAATAGCATGTGCCGGAGGTAGCCTGAAAACGCATATTAATGTGTACGGATCGGATTAAATGGTCAAAGTTTTCACTGCTTTCCTCACCGCCTGGCTTTGTTCTTAATTTCTGAGGAGCTCTGCAAATCACAATGTGATTCTCACTGCCATTTCTGTTGAAATATATAGCTTTTGTTCTTCATCCAGCTGCTTTCACATATATATGGGAAAGAGCCCTTTTGGTAATTTTTCTAAACGAGTAATTAAAACAAAACTTTGGAAAGTGTGCTGTTATACTTCAGCATCCATCTTTTGATGGAGCACAATGACTATATTTGGCAATACACATTCAGATGCTCTGAGTCATGTATCTGTGGAGAAATATAGATTCAATTTGCACTGGGAATGCATTTAACTCCCTCAAATTTTTCTCAAATCAATAAAAAAGTTAACGCATTATTTCAGAGAGCCTGAGAAACTTGCCAAACCTTTCCACTTCCAGGGACTACCTTGCAGCAGCCTCTTCTCTCATCAAAACCTCTCATCAAACCAGTCTTAATAGAGATGCTAAGAACAAATTTTGAAAGACCTTTCTGGAAACCACCTTTGCACTTTGAGTTGCAGAGGCACAGGCACTGCAGCTTCACCTCTCCCGTACCACCCACCAGGAGATGCACAGTGACAATCAGGCAAACTCTGTGGTGACTGGAAAAAGGGAAACCTCACACCAATTTTTAAAAAAGAGGACCCTGGGAACTACCAACCAGTCAGCCTCACCTCTATGCCCTATAAGACCATGGAGCAAATCCTCCTAGAAGACATCAAAACATATGGAAGACATGGAAGTGATGGCAGTCAACATGGGTTCATCAAGGGCAAATTGTGCCTGAATAATCTAATGGCCTTCTACAATAGCGTGGCTGCATCAGTAGACAAGGGAGTAACTATGGATGTCATCTAACTTTGATATGGTCTCCCACAACATTCTTCCTGTTAAATTGGAGAAATATGGGTTTGGCGAGTGGACTGTTAGATGGATAAGGAATTGCCTGAATGGCTGTGTCCAATGAGTTACAGTTGATGGCTCAGTGTCTGATTGGAACCAATAATGAGTGGTGTCCCTCAAGGGTCTGTACCAGGACCAGCATTATTTATATCTTCATCACCTGCACCCTTAGCAAGTTTGCAGATGACAACAAACTGAGTGATGCAGTTGATTCACTAGAAGAATGGGATGCCATCCATAGGGACTTGGACATGTGGGAGAAGTGGACTCATGTGAACCTCATGAGGTTGAACAAGGCTGAGTATAGGGTCCTGCACTCCCCAGGATCAATACAGGCTGTGGCATGAAGGGATTGAGAGCAGCCCTGCCAAGAAGGACTTGAGGGTTTGGGTGTTAGTAGATTAAAAGCTGGACAGGAGGCAATAATGTGTACTTGCAGCCCAGAAAGCAAACTGTGTCATGGGCTGCATCAAAAGCAGTGTGGCAGGTCAAGGGAGGTGATTCTGAACCTTTACTCTGCTCTCATGAGACTCCATCTGGAGTACTGTGCCCAAATCTGGGGTCCTTAGCACAGGAAAGACATGGAACGAGACCAGAGGAAAGCCATGAAGATGATCAGGGGGATGGAACACCTCTCCTATGAGGACAGGCTGAGAGAGTTGGGGGTTTTCAGCCTGGAGAGAGAAGGCTCCAGGAAGACTTTATTGTGGCCTTTCAATACTTAAAGGGGGCTTATAAAAAAGATGAAGAGAGACATTTTACCAGGGCGCGCATAGGGCTGTGGATATGGTGCTGACACAAGCTGGAGCAGGGACTGACAGCAGGAGATGTGTGTGGTTTGCCTCCTGCTTCCTTCAGGGTGCTAGGAAAGCAGAAGAAGTTGAGGACATGTGTTGAAAATGGGCACTGGAGTCCTCAGCCAGAGAAGGAGGTAAATTGTCTCTGAAGAGGAAAGAGCACTGCCTTTTATTTTGCTCGATTTCCCAGTTTGGCAAAACCCAAGCTGCCTACTTTTGTGAATGCATTCATATCCATTTACTCGGACTGATAAACATCTTCTTGTATCAGCTCAGAAACTTGCTGCCCTGACTTCTGGGAAGAACAAAATGCTAAATTGTGCTTTATTCTTGCTCTGGAGAAACTTGCTGGCTCTTGACAAGGAAAGACAGTTCTCAGTCACTGATGTGATTCCTAGTCTGAGACAGCCCTAGGACTTTCACAGTCTTGATTTTCACTGAGGATTTCTTTCTTGCAGGGAAGTAGGGGGGGGGACAGCATTGTGTGAACCCACGCAGTGCTGATCCAGCAGCAGGAGGAGGGCTTTCATTTGCCCTGTTAAACACAGTGGCATATTTGCAGTTTGTGACATTATTTGACGAGTGTGTGTACAAGGCATTAGGATTCATAATTCTGACAGGAGTGTCAGTGGTCTGTTAGCTTATGGGCACAAGGCACAAATTATTAAAGGGATATTTCTGTCCAAAGAGCTCACGATCACGTGGTCAGTGAGGCAGACCATTGAGACAAAAATCTTTTCAGTTCCTATTGGTCTCACTTCAAAATTAGCGTGTCAAATTTAAGCAGAAAATCTCCTGGTGGTAATTCAGGCCGTACTCCACTGTGCACAGAGCAACACGTCAGCAGAGAAGGCTCTCTGTATTAGATTCAGCAGGGGAACATGTAATGCTTTTATTTTCTGACCCGTTTTGAGGAGTTCACAGCTTCCAAGCAAGGCACACTGGGAAGCACACTGGGAAGGACATGGGGAGCTGTGTCTGAAGAAGCCCAGAGGTCCCATGGTCTCAGGCCCATCCCCTCCCTGCAGCACCCACCCACTGCAGGACACCCCTGGTATCTCAGTTCAGTACCTGTGCTCAGGAGTGATGTGAGCTGGCATTTTGAGGAATGAGCTGCTCAAATTAGCTAGTGGGAAAAGTAGAAAAGGGTGGATATCCCTCCCTTCTCAGGGCCCTGTGTTAAATTTGAGCGCATAGCCAGGTGCCACTCTTTTCAAATACAGCACCAGGCATGGTCTCTTCTTCTACAGCAATGATGCTGATGGTGATGGCAGTGCCCTCCATGCAACGGCTCTCTGCTCTGAGGACAATTTGTATGTATTGCAGCATGCAGTTGCAGTATAAGATGCCTAAGCCAGCCTCAGACAGGTTCCTGAGTGGGCAGATGACTCCCCTCTCCCTGATGAAAGCCCTTGTCCTGCAGAGATGAATCTGTTCTGTCTCCCTCTGAACAAACCTTGTTCCCTGCCTCCCAGGTTTGCGTATCATATGCTGGAAAAAACTTCCACAGCCAGCCAAAGCAATCTAGATATAAACTGTGGGCTGAAATGTTACATGCCTCTCCTGCTTCTTAGCGTGGACCTACTGAACTTAATAGTTCTTGAACAAACTCAGACACACAGATACATCCTAATCTTGGGTACAGCCTGAGCTCTGACATTTCAATTTATGAGCAAGCTTAGTTTGATATATCTTGAGTTCTGGAAATGCATCGGCAACTTGAATTTTTCAGAAGGCTTTTAGAATAAAGATAATATTTGTTTTATTTATATTCTGTCATTTATGCTGCCTGATGGCATCAAGTTTTTGTTTTGAGGTACCCCTTTGCTGGCAGCCTTTCTAACCTATGGCAATCCTTTAACTTAAAGGTGCCCCAAAGCTCAGCTTTTACTTAAGTGCACATCTAAGTAGTGACACTTCTAAATAGAGAAAATGTTCTAAGCTAATCTATTTTCAAGAGCCATTATACTCTGAAAACTGACTATTAAAAAACCACCTTCTTATTCATCATGTCTGCACTCAGTGTGTGTTCAATCTTGTCTGCTGGCATATGACTGCAATTTTACTGCCTTTTACTCCCACTTACCTGAAAAACTCAGCAGAGAGGAGAGCATCCGAGTTGGATCCTGAAGCAGAAAGGCTCACAGGCTTCCAAGAAGTTTCACCTGTGCAAGGAGACTGAAGAGAGCTCTCCCCTGCAAGCCTGAGCCATCCCTAATTGGAGAGCTGTGTGTTGCATATAGGTAATTAAAGAGCTAATTGTACTTTCAGTCCTTTGTAACTGGCAAAGACACACAATTGCGCTCTCTTGCTTCACTTCAGACCCTGCCTTTGAAGGTGCCTACTAAGGGAAGTGGTTTTATTAGAAGCATGGTTACCTGCAGAATCACTTCAGAAGAGACACTAACACGGAGTGCAGAGGAAGATGACTGCTTTAGGCTGCTACATTTTTCAGTCAAAATTTGATTCAAATCAAACCCAAAAAGAGCAAAATGAAAATATGGCTGTTCTTTGAAAGGTGTTCCATATTCCATCAGAGCAGAACCACTCTGTTTGGTAGAATATATTTGAATTTTGGCTGTGACTGCAAAAACTGAAGTTTCCCAGCACGGATTGGTACACTGAAGTGAAACCTATGCCTCTTGCTGGTTTTAAACTCTATGAATTCTTAAAGAGAAGAAACAATTTCACACAAACTTTCTGGGGGGAAAAAAAGTCGGCGTTGCAGCTGAAATCAAGGATGTTGATTTCAAATGGAAAGCTTTCATTTCAGAAAGATGTATGCCTTTGAATACTGGAAAATAGAAAGGGACTAGAACGTGACTTTAATTACAGAGAATAGGATGTAATTATAGGCTTTGGTTTGCTCCTTTATAGTAATAGATTTAACAAGCATAGCCCTAGACCCTCTATGATGTATGACTGGTCATATCATACATATCAGCTAATTTGCCCAAGTAAAAAAATTAAAATGTAGAAAAAAGAGTTTCCACAGGCTTAACTCCCATTAGTATGCCTTTTTACCTTTTAATTAGGAAGCTAATAGCTGTGGGTAGTTAAGCAACAAAATACCTTTGAAGATCTGGGCCGAAAGCCTTTGTTACAATCTAACCTTTGTTCCCATGCAAGAAGAATGAGTCAATGGTTCCAACAAAATCTTATCGCTGTTAGTGTCACAAAAATATCAAATATAATTTAGAAAAATTTTCTCGGGAGACTTGTATGACATGACTTACTGTACAGTGTGAGTCATCTTCTACCCCCCCCAAAAACCCCACCCAAATATGAGCATGGATTCTTCAGTCTGGCCAAAGAAATTTGAAGGATGTAATTCACAGATGTGTCCTTAACTTTGATGTAAAGCAAGCTATTCCCAGTTTAAGCCAAATTCCCTAAAACTTTCAAAGCCTGAAGAGGGTTATGAGTTTTGACTTTTTGATTGGCTCTGTTTTACAGGAGCCAGAGGATGTGAAAATGTAGAGCATTCACATGTTACTTGGCACTTAGCCATGGCAGTTAACTTTTTAATTAAAAGGTGAAAAGACATAATAATTATCAGTTAACAATTTTCAATCTCTCTACAGACAAGGGAATTAATGTGATTATAAAGATCCACAACAATTATAACTTGCAGTATGGAGAGAGAAAGAAGTTTAAAGTATAATCCTTCCCGTACTTTACTTCAGTGACTTTGGGGAAATTATGGTTAAGGGAAAATTTCGTGTGCTCAGCATCTCTTTCTGTGCCTTTTGGATTAAACAAAGGAAATATAGGACAGTCCCACTGGTTCTTGACCATTGCACCAGGAGCAGGGTTTGGGGAGCCTTTTCCTCTTTGTATACACCCTAAATCCTTATTCAGCTCAGACCATGGTCCTAGAAGGCTCGCAGCTTCCAAAGGGCTAAAGTGTACTCTAAGTGTACTATGATCAGGGATCACAGTTTTCTTTCCTACTCCAGCTGCAGAAAACTGATTTGACCAAAACTGAAGGGTAGTGCTACAAGACCCCTTCCACTGTGCACCACCCAGCACTACTGCTGTGACTGCTGCAGCTGATAGATTTTATTTTCTTCTTGGTCTCTATAACAGTATCAAGCTGAAGTTCAGCTTTATTTGCTTTTCATCTTTAGACAGAGCACAAGCTTCAAAACAACCTCTGATCTTTTTGTCGTAGCACTCCCAAATTTTGCCAGATATTTTACAGGAAAAAATAAGAAGTCAAGACATTCAACCCCTTTTTTTTTTTTTTTCCATTTACCCCAGAACCTTTTACTGCTCTATTGATGCTAATTACACAGAACGTATTCCAGTAAAAGGAAGTTAAACTCACCAGGTCAAGTGGTCTATAATTAGCAGCTGTCAAAATAAGGATAGCAATGTGAACATACTCCATCTCTGCTCTTCCCTCATGCCAATACATGTTGGGGTTCTTCGCTTTCTCAGAGGGCAGGACCCTGCCTCTGCTGCACAGGGTGGACCAGGTTAGGGCATGGATCAAAACCAAGCATTTATCTGGAGAGGGAAAACCTTATCCATGTTAGGGTTCACACATAGGAAGGTCAATATAAAGGAGGATTTGTCTCTACTACTAAATATCTTCTTTAAAATATATTTGTGGATTGATATGTGAAGCTTTGGAGTTCTCAACCTCAGCTTCTGGGGCCTTTTGACACTTATGTACCTGGTTTTTAAAGGAAGCTGATTGAATTAATATTACATACAACATTGGCTGGAGGTAGGAAGCAAGATACTTGATACTTCAAGAGGTCCCTTCTAGGCCTATTTCCTACATTGAGTTTATTCACAAAATGGAGTATCTTCCACCTATCAAGGTGAAGATATTTACTTAATATTCAGAAACTGAGTGACTCTCCTTGACATAAGATGAGCAGCTTTTAAATTTCTGAGCCTGAAGGACAACAACAAACTGAGTCAGATTCTGCTGGCTTCTAGAAATACCCATTTAGCCATGGGCATGCTCAGAGGCCCAAACCCAGGAATTTTAACACAGCCTTTTCTGTGCCTCTGAGTTAAATCTCTCCTTTTAGCAACAGTTAGTTTGCTGAGAGGAGTATGAGGCCTGGAAAGAAAAAGAGACGCGAAGTATGCAAGAAAACACCAGCTCTAAAAGCCTAAGCCAATGAATAGGTATGGCTAATTTTGGCTGAATCCTTTTAAATGAAATTATTTGCCTTTTTTAAGTTGAGAAAAAAAGAAGATGGAAATAAAAACAACTCCCATCTGACTGATGGGAACGGATGACCCCTCACTAAAAGCACCTTACTTTTAATAGAAAGAAATGCTTAGTTCTGTTTCCTTCATCGCTCTTCTACAATGTCTGTGTTACCAATAATAGCACCTCGTTTAGCTGTTTCCTATGGGCTAACTGACATTTCAGTTTAATGGTTGATGACTTTTCTGAGAGCCCCGTCCACCTACTGTCCTTGCTAGAAAGTGCTCTCTCGATGACCCAGTATCTTTAATTCAGGTGTTATTAAATAAAAGTTCTTGTAAAGGTCAACATAACTCTAAAATAGATTCATGAACACAAAAGAGATGTGATTCTCTGTCCTGACTCACTGCAGTGCCATTTTACTCAGCGCAGAGTTTTCCTTGGTGGTATTTCCAAAGCACTGCCAGAAGGTGAGCTTGGAAGGGCTGGGCTCTTGGGGATTCTTCTGTGGATCACGAAAGGACAAGTTTCACCTGAGGGAATTCCAGGACATAATTGACCACACTGATTTATATCCCAGTAGAGCATATCTACCTCTCTCTCCCCCGCTGCCTCTCCTTTAACTTTCTAGTTAGATGAGGGAAAGGGAAGCACCCAAAGTTATTTTTCAGCCATTGTGGATATACTTCTTCTGGCACACAGAAGCCCTTCCCCTGAGTCTTCTATGGATGGCAATGAGGGAGGATGAGAACAAGGCCAAGCCTCCCCCAATTCCAACCTCACAGGCCATGTGTCTGGCACTGTGCAGCTTCTACAATTTTTTCTTCTTATACTCCCCTCTTTAAAATGCAAGTTACATCACATGTAGCTTGTTTAACAATTGCTGCTGCACAGAAATTCATTGTGTTACTTAGGACTAGAAAAAAAGCACAGTTAGATTGAATGCATTCTTATGCAGTTTGTCCCTGTGCAGCTCCAGTGCAATAAAGCATAGAGGGGTCTAGCATTTACCTACAACACTGTGTTTCAAAACAACGGTCCAGTACATAGTCCCTCAAATGATGAGAAAGAAAATATTTTTGAGTCAATTAGAAGCACTTCAGGGACTACAGTGGACTTGTCAGGATGATGGAGCACTGGCTATGGCCCTAATGGACTAACTAACTGATCTCAGCTGCAGAATTCAGTAGTAGTCCTAGGTTTACATTTTTGCAGGCATTTTGTTTTTATGAATAATAAGTAGGTTCATTTATATAAATTACTCGAAGGAGTTTGTGAAGGTCAGTGGAATCTAATCCAAGGTTCTCTTAAATATTTAGTTCATCATCTCTTTGTATTTAAAGTTTCAGAAGATGAAACTTTAATGATGTTATGCAGCTGTAAGCAGATGAGTTCACCTGATACTGAGGAAGGGTAGGGTATTAAATAACATATCTCTTATCCAGGAAAGGCCAAAAACTTGCTAGCTGCTTTTACTGCTTTTACATTGTGTTGAGCATTTATCTACCTTGTTTCATTTTTCAAACAGACTCATAGAATCAAAGAATAATTTAGGTCAAAAGAGATCTCTGGAAGTCATCAGGGTTCCCAGCTCAGTGAGGGCCAGTGTCAGTGAGATCCTTCTATTGCCTCAGGAACAGCTATGAAATGCAGCCCACATAAGGAAATGAAGTGCAACCATTTGATATAAGTTTCTGGACACGGCGTCCAAGGGATTCTGACCCAGAGCCTGGGAGTTTTCTGTTTGTTTGCATGTGTGTATTAGCTTTGTCAATACCACATTGTTATGTTGCCAGGTGGCATGGAATTAGATACAGGAAAATATTTTTATACAAATTTTGGATGAGTAAAGAGGGCTTCCGTGTGTACAGTAAATAAAATACTATCCATCTCTAGCACAAATTTCTGTATTTGCAGGAATATCTCGGTAGTCCTAATGCACACCATCAGGGTTCCCACTGCCATCTGGTCTCAAGTTGTTCCTTGGGTGGAGAACCAGCCTATGTAGTTACTTGGTTGTGGAGTCATATCAGAACACGGCTGTGCCAATCTCCCCCAGCACATGCCTCTTACTGGTCCATCTCTAGAGGCTACAGCACTTCTTCATTTTGGGATTATACCCAGGTTTTCTGAGAGGCAGAAAACCTTCAAATGCAGGGCAAGGGCTGCCTAATATGAGACCTCTCATACCTTGGTGGGGGAGGAAAACCCTGCCAGTCCTGCACTAGCCTGTACAGCTCTGTCAGGATCTTCAATGAATTCTGAAGCTTTACTTCCTAATGGGATCTTCTGTTGTTTGCTCTTGAGAGTTCAATTTGACGAGGCACTGATCAGGGCAAGAATTTAGAGTAGGTGAAAGCATATTGCATACATATCCTCAAGCTCTTGGGCGATACTTACTAATACCTCATTAAGCAGGATGGTTAATTACACTCTCAGTACTGCATCTGTAAACAATTTTCTACTTATCTGCTTAGATCATGTTTAGAATCAGTATTAAAAAGCAGTGACAAAATATTATCACTGACCTATGCACCATGTATCAGCACTATATGGGGTTCTGTGGGAAAAGGCAATTATGATTAGTATAAAAGTGGGAAAAAAAGTAATGCAGGATTTGACTCCTGGGAGAGCCGTTATCAGAATAGGCCAGTACCTTGTCTCAGTCACTCCAGAGGATCTTCAATGTAGTGTCTTTAAACAAAATAATTACAAATGAATGAAGTTTGGTTTTCAACAGCAGAAAAGACATGAGAGTCAGCTTCTTTCTGCTTTCTGCTACTGAAACATAACTTTCCCTCCTTCTCCCTGTTCACCTTCCTCCCTCACTGCTGCAAAAGAGGGGCAACTATTTCGGACTGGGACCAAGAGCATTGCCAGAATATGTTTCTTGCTGGTTTCAATAAACATCCTGCAAAGAGATGTACAAGCATATAAACATCCCAGCTCAAGACCATTTCCATATTAGATGTTTATTTTCCTGTTCCATTATACACATTTATAATTTAAAGGACGACATGACTGACGCCTAGAGAACAAAGTGACCATTATGTCCTTTGGAGTTTTTTGTTATAAATTATCTTGGTCATAAAGTACATTAAAAAATTTACCTGGCTATTGAGAATTGCCATGCTCTGCCTATTGAAATGCCAGTTCTAACCCAGGGGAAGGAATCATTAATTAGGTAATGAAATTGAAAGCCTGATAATAGATTTATTACTTAAATTGTTGATTATGCCAATTGACCTTTTAGTTAGATCTTTAAGCCTTCATAAAGTCCTCTTGCTGCTTGACAGGAAAAAACCAACAACCCTGTGCTAGTAATTATATACATTTGACAACTGTGTTTGCAAAGCAGAAAACACAGCGAACAGAGCAAAGTGAGTTCAATGAACTCTTACCCATGAGGTCTCCAGAATAACATCAACTCAGGCAGCGTGAGCTGAGTATTCTGCACTCTGCACCTGCAATAGGAAAAACAGTATAGTTACAGCCTGGCACCTCCGTGTAAATCGTTGCAATTACAGGCTATTTAGTTGATGTTTTGAATTAACTTGGTCAATGAGCCATGAGTGTATCTGAAGACAGCGCTTCCCTGGAGGATAAACACGCAGAAGATGAGAGATGGGATGTGCCATCACTCACTTGCCCACTGTGAACTTTTATCATTAAGCAGCTACAAAGGGCACAAAAGCCATAGGTGTCCATTGGGCAAATCTTACCCCATGACAACAGTAATAAATACAAGCAAAGGAGTGACTTAAGCAATGTAACATTGGTAACCATAGCTCATGGCTCTTCTTACAGTTTCCATTTTGGAGCACCATCAATGACTTCATAATCATCTGACATTAATTGTATATATATCTCTGCCCTATCAAAAGAGATTAGCAGTTGAAATTAAGGAACTTAGGCTTTGTAACTTATTACCTGTGAAGCTGCTGAGTGTAGCAATATAGCAAGAGAAGAAAGCAAGCCTCCCTGATTTGGTGGATGATATTCCCAATATGCATTAGAAAGTCTTCATTAATTATTTGTGATTGGGTTCATTGCAATAATTGAATCCCATCTGCAATGCAGGGCAAAATTTGTCAGCGGTCTGGCCACTGAGGGTATAGGGATATAGATTTCCTTCCTTATTATTTCTGCAGTGCCATGGAGCTTCTCATGGAGCTTCACAGGCAGCTGCGGAGTCATGGCACCTGCTCTGAAGCATTTGGGTTCCTGATTAAAAAGCTGTGAGAGGCAGCATCAGACTGAGGGCAGAGGGAGAGAAAAGAAGCATTTGCAAAGAAGGGGGAAAAGATAACCTTCCTAGAGGGAAATAAAATATTATTTGCAGTAGTGTAGGCTAGGTATGCGTAGCTCGGATGTGACTTTGTTGCAGGTGCTCAGCAGGAAAGGACTTGCACCTAAAAAGTTTCTGGGCAGAGCAAATTTCCTTTAGGCGTCCGCTTAGGAGCAGTACCACAGTGTGACATCCTGTACTAATGTGGAGATTAATAAAGACAAATGTCTTGTCTTCCCTGTACGACCCCTTGGTAGACTATTTGTGCTCCCATGCTGTGGGACACAGTGAGTGGCTGCCCAGCTTCTCCGTTTGGGTAAAGGACGCTCCCACCTGTGGCCTGGGAATGATGTAGAGCAGCAGCAGTGCTGTGCTCATTGCAGGAGGAGCCCCTGTGGCAGGACCACCCAAGGGCAATGCTGTGTCTTGCTGCCTCATGGTAGAACTGTGCTTACATCTGCAAGTAACTCTGTTCCTAAATGGGTGGTCTAAATGGAACACTAAATGGGTTCCTAAATAATTTCTTCTTGTAATGTGCAGCCACTGGGAAACTACACAAGGCATCCTAGCCAGTTAGTGTGTGGCATCTCTAAAAACAACTTTTAAATCTGCCCTCAAAATAATCTTTCTTACAACCCGAGGAATCCCTACTGCTGTTTTTCTGGGAAACTGAGAACTTCCATGCAGCTCCAAAAGGGCCTGGAAGCAGCACAAGGTGTCAGGAGCAGGAGTGTGGGGCTGCTCCAGCAGGCAGGCACATCGCGATCTGTCAGGGACAGCAGGGCAGGCAGGGTCTGGGTCCTCACTGTGAGGTGCACAGCCCCACGGGACACAAGGGCAGCTGTAGTGACCATCAGCAGGTCAGCCAAAAGCAGGTGACCACACAGCTCCATAGTGACAGGCAGCTTCAGAGTCCCAGCACCAAATGAAGCCAGGGCAGGACCAGCGAGGTGCAAGGGCTGGGCAGTGTACCTGCCTGTGGGGTGGGTAACAGAGTTCCCAAGCCAGGGAGAGTGGGGTGCACGAGCAATGGTCCCACATGAGGCTTCTTATGGCTCTTTCCCACAACTCAGCTGTTTTCACAGGAGCATGATGGAAAGACACACAGCATCACTGTATCAGAGCAGAGCTCAAAGGCAAGCAAGTAAGCCCTTAGATGTGTGGGGTGGAAGAGGCTGTAGAGAAGCACTGCAGAGAAAGATGACTACAGAGTCTGTTGACATACTCAAGGCCTTGACAAACTTCTTATGAATGCTATCGAAATTGCATGTGACCTCCACGTCATCTCCTTAGATGTCTCAAGACCTCAGCTATCAGATCAGAGCAGTGGAAATAGAGGTGTGCTACCACAGACACCTCCTCCTTTAACTTGTACTTTCCAGCCCTTGCACCTCCCAATGTTCCATCCTTTTTAGTACATGCATATCATAAACACATTTAATGCACACAGCTAATCGTTATCCATTGGGGAAAAAAAATTAAAATATGGAAGCCTCAGAAGGAATATTTGGAACTCTAGACTACCTAGAGTCCTACCAAATAAGAAAGGTATTTTAATTTTAAAATAGTCTTATCCCACTGAGATCAGCAAAGATTTTGCATGGGCAAAAGGAATAGAATCTTGACTTGTGATTTAATACAAAGTTATAAAATTTCTTCAACTTCGGTTGCACAATACAATATAGAATGTCACAATTCTTTTCAGGATCTTAAGGTGAAAGGTAATGAATAATTAGGTGTTATGTTCATATTGCTGTTCATATTTCAGTTGATTGTACTCAGCTGATGTTTCCTCACCAAAACACCGTGTCACTGTGCCACAGGAACCCAGTGCCAGAGTAAAACCTCTTGCCTCATTTAGAATATTGCACAATTCAATTATAGCCCCAGTATGACTATATCCATGATGTCAACATCATATATAATTTTATGGTTAAAAAGGGTTAATTTTATCTTAACTTGTTTTGCAGTTACAGCTGTTCCTCAAGGTATATTGTTGTGTTCCACTTGGGGAGTGGCGCATTGCCCTGCCACCAGGTGTGAGGGAGGATTCCTGGTGATGAGCACTTCTATCTTGTCGCTCCTCTGTGTTCCTCCCCTGCTCTGGCAATGGATAAAAGGAGTAGAGGAAAGTAACCATTCCTCTGCCAGCTCAGATGCCTCCCCAATTAATTCTGGTGGCTCGACATAGACACTCTGTCCTCTTTGAGTCGTTCATTTCTCAAATGGAGACTATGAAGCGGTGATCAAGCTTATTCTGAGCTCAGGCTGAGGTATTGCCTCCTCAAAGGCAGCATCAAAGGGCTTAGCTGATAACGCAGATCTTAGTGAGGATGTCTTTAGAGGATCAGGGAGCAGCCTTGCAAATTTCCAAGACGCAAAAACGTCTGCTAAATTTGCTTGTATTTTAACAACACAGTTTCTGTTTTGCATGGTTTGAGTGTGTCTGACTGCTCTACGCCAGAAAATAACACAACCCAGAGTACATAATTCTAATTTTCAAGCAGGAATTGCTACCCCACCACTTTTTTGGTGTGGACGAGCAATCATCAAGAAGATTACTGGTTTCTGCATAGGTGCTGCAACATGCAAGAGAAGTGCTGAGACAAAAGTAAAAGGTGTAGCATTTATTTTAACAAATTGTATAGCTTCGTAGTAATACCAAATACATGTATTTCCTTATCAAGGGGGATTCATTGCCTGTCCTTTAGAAGAGTGATACAGAACAGTCCCAGCATCTGACAGCTCGCAGCACCTTGTGAGTCCTCCTCCTCTGGGAAAAAAAAATACAATCTGCCACCATCTCTGACAGACTATCAGCTGTGGGGCAGGACGCCTGACCCACAAGTCTCCCTTCGTCCTTTCACAGTTGGTCTAAAATGGGTGGTAACAACACTGGTGTTTGCAGCAGGGAGACCCAGGGTGCATGAATACGTGGTCCAAGAGAGCGGAGCTGAGACTGCAGCATCAGTATCTGACTGGAAAGTCATTGGGACTAAAGGGATCAATAGCACAGGTGAGCCCGTCCAAGGTCAGAGCAGCCCCTAGGCTTTTTGTGATGGGAAGCTAATGAGTTGGAGGCAGAGCTGAGATGGATCTAGATGGCTTCTCTAATAAAAACATCTCATTATTGTTTTCCCTGGATTTTGGCATTCCTTCCTCAAAACAAAAACAGTGTTTTGCTGGAACATGATTTTTTAGAAGAGCACGTAGTGTAAGCCTCATTTGAGGGAGTGATCATACCTCAGTAGAAAATAAACAATATAAATAACATCTGTGTGACATGTGTTCTGCTATGAGAGCTAATGCCTAATGACACTGGAAGCTCCCAGACATTAATTCTCTGAGCTGAAAAGGAATAGCCTATTTCAATATTCCTCTGAGCCAGCAAATATCCATATTCATTTAAATAACTATCTGTGCTAATCTAGCATAAATAATCCATGATTTCTAGGCTAATGTAAAGGAGTTTTTACGAGCCCGCACCTCCCAAAGAACAGAGAGCAGGGTGAAGAATGGGTAAGAGAAAACTGAGTTCCCCAGGGCAGAAGGACAGGAACCTCATACAGAGCTACAGACTGCAGCAATGCAGAGAGCTCTGCTCCAATCCCACCTTCTCAACAGCACAGCTAACCTTTCCACTGGCTGAGGAGGTTTGCTGCAGACATGTCAGCATGGACCCAACTTGGCTTCTCTTTCTTTCTCCAAATTTTCCCAACAGCGCTTCAGGAAGGTCAGTTGAGATTTGCATAGTGTCCTCCTGACATCCCGGTGGGTGGGACGATGGAAATACAGTGTGTGTGCATTAGGACAGAGACAGTTAGCAGGTAGAGGTAGCATGTTTTACTGGATCAGCTGGTAGAGCTGGAAATACTAGGCAAACTTTCAGGTATGCAAGCCCTTATTCAGGTCTGAAATAGAAGCAGCAATTTTCAGAGCTAAATACAAGCTGAGAACAAACGCTCAGATGTTAATTAGGCATGTATCTATTAGGCCTTTGTTTAAAGGGAAGATATTTGGTAGCTGTGGAGAAGAAAGGATGGTAAAGAGGGAGGAAAGTGAAAGACGGAGAAAGTTAACGTTAAATGAAGCTGCTTGTCACCTAGAGGGAAGAAGAGACAGATAGTTTATAGCCTGGGGAACAAGAGTTGATCGTGGTGAGTAGGAGGAGAGTCTAATCATAAAAGTCACATCTACTGAGAGCGTGCTCCTCCATATCAAGTGGCTTTATGAATTTCATTTCTCAGCCTCATCTTTAAAAGTTTTGGAGGCTGTTTGGAAAAAAGAGTACTAAGATGCCGAACGTGTTTTGGGAGCAGTGTTTTCCCATTGTCAGCCAGGGTGGTTTTTTTATTCCAGCTTGACCATGAGACCATTTTGGTCTGTACTGATTGCTTCATTTTACTTACACAGTAACTGTGAGGCCATTGGATTAATTTTATTGTATTTCTGGGAATGTAGGTGTGGGATTTAGAAAAATTCAGGGAGAGAGAGTTGGGCCCCGTTTTAGATGGGTAAGATCTATTCGGGTAGAGACAGCAGGGTGCTAAGATGAGTTATCTACAACATTTTGAGGGAATCATCCTCCGGTTTTCCAGGAGCTTCTGCTGGGGAAGCTCGCAGGAAGCTGTGTCCTTGTAAGAAGCTATGTCCTTCCTGTCTCCTGCAGGATCCTTTTGAGGAAAGAGATAGCAAGGCCAATCACCAAAGAGTTCCCATCTCTATCACTGTGAGAGCCAAATATACTCAAGAATGGTGTATTTCAGGTTAGTGGCACCACATATTATACATTCTACCAAATAAATATTGAAACTAGAAGCTCTATTCAATCAGATCAGTAAGAAACCAAATGTTTAGTCAATATTGTGAGTACCCTTCAGTAAGAGTTCATCTGTTAGTTCTGCTCAGCCCACACAAACCTGAGGTGCTTTTTTTCTTGTAAAAAGAAACCTCCACATGAAACCAGTGTTATTTTTAAGTGGCTTTGTATTAAAGGTAGCCTGAATTTTCTGTGAAATATAAAACTGGTGAGAAAACTTTAGGAAACCTTACTGTAGAATGAAGTACTGTTTATCTCCAGTGCACTTTTTTCCCACATATACACAGATGGAATTCAAATCAGAACATTTTGTAGGGAAATGTGTAAGGGTTTTATACTATCAAACCGTGCAGAGTTTGTGAGCAGTAAAAAACTAGATTACTAAAATGTCCCTCAAGTCATAATTATAAATCAATATGCATGTGTACAAATGATTGGTGTCTCCATAAAGTGGCTGAAATTCAGTATTTTTAGTCTACTGTGTCTTCTGAAAGTGTCTGCATATTTTATATTCCCTGTGTGCTAAAAATTGTCTCTACATTTTATGTATTGTTATTTGTGGAGCTCTATTTGCAAACATAAGTAACAGCTAGTACTGGAGATGATATACAGGATGTATAACATGCCTGAAGAAAACAAATCTGGTAGCATACAAATGCCCCCAACTATAAATTTCAAGGACACCATAAGAATTTTAAACCTCGTGCTAATGCTGTTAAGAGTATACCATAGCTGTGTGGGATGCATTCTTGTAGCTGGCAGGAAGAAAATAGCTCCAGACTCTGGTTAATGCACACGTTTCCATGGTTGTGGTACCTATTTGTGCAAAAAAACTTTGGTTTTTTTCGAGTCAGTGGGATGTGCAATCAGTGGGGTGTAATTCCTGTTGCTGCTGTGTGTTGCCCGCAGGCAATCATCTCCTGGGAAGTGGTCCCTGAGGTAAGCATGGCATGCTGGAGCCCCTTCCAGTGCCCAGGCAAGAGGTACTGCTGGAGGGTGACCTGGCTGCCCTGCGACAGCTGGAAGCTATCAGCAGGAAAGGGGGTTCCCACACGGCTCCCAGATTAGGGGTCTCACATCAGCTCATTCATTCAGCAGTGTCCCGGTTTGAGGTAAAACAGAACCAACTTTCTGTTCAGTAATTTTACATCTTAATCTTAACTGGGCCTCTTCTAACTCTCTGAAATTAACAGCATATTGTGGAGAAAACTGTTTCTTCTCACAGAGATAAGACCAATGTTTGTGCTTCATGTCTAGGAATGGTATGCAGAGAGGCCTTTGCTTATACTTATTGCTATAACAACTAAGGTCAGCCAATTTCATTATTTGCCCTGTTGGAGGATTGGAAACGGAAAA
>BJBW01006535.1:295-47791 GCA_004320125.1 Scolopax mira
CCCAGCCTGTAGTGCTGCCTGGGGTTGTTGTGACCGAAGAGCAGGACCTGGCACTTGGCCTTGTTGAACTTCATCCCGTTGGTCTAGGCACATCAGAGAAAGCCACTGCATACTTCAGATAGATTTTACCTTTAGTATGATGGTAAGGTTTTGAATAACACAGTAGATTTGATCTGAACAAGAAAACACAACTATACAACAAACTCAATTAAAAAAACATTTCCATGACTTTCTGAATTAATGTCTCAATAGGAAATGTTTCAGATTTTAACTGTAGTGAAAATACTACAGTGACTAACCCCTGCAAAACTAGTGGAACCATCGTGAACATTTAACAATGACATATAAAGTAGTTCATGCTAGATGTATGGACAAGAAGAAATCCTGTATTAGTCATGCTATCTCTGACAGCTGGGAGGCATAGTCTGTAAACGGTTATTTTATATTGAGAATCACACTCACTATTGAATATTAAAGAAGTTCTAAGCTTTTATTTGACTCTACTTTCTCAATTCTTCAGAAATGCACTCTTCCCCTAGCACACAAAACAGCCTTATTTACTTAAAGAGTTATAAAGTGTCAAAGCTGCATCTGAAATTAATTACCACCATTTTATATCAGGATACCAGCTGCTTATTACTTAGAAAATAAATACAAGAACTGGCACTGAAATAAACTCAGAGCGATAATATTTTTATCTTCATTTATATGATCATCTTTCCGGCTTTGCATATTTCTAGGTCAGTAAGGGAAAATTTGTTCTAAGAGGCAAAGGAAGAAAAGTGTCCATGTTCTTTTCGATTTAGGGCTAGGCACACTCACTCTCAGCAGCCAAGCAGTAAGTTATTATTTATCTTTTAATTCCAACCCCAGAGGGCACGTGTTCTGCTCACCTTTTGTTTCTTCTTTTGCTTTTTGTGTTGCTAAATCTGCAAGCCAGTGTAAGGCTGATGATGGAGCTGTTTCTGGACAGAGTGGTCTGTTAGTCTTTATTTCACCAGTGTTATTAGTTGGTAACGTCTCCGTTTTTGCAGATTCTTCTATCCTACTATCAGCTGCTTCAGATTTTGAAGCAGTGTCCGTTTCTGGTTGCCCCACTCCTGCTGTCCCTGCTCCAGAGGAAAAGGTGCTCTCGTTCCCAGAGGCTGATGCACTAGTATTTACAGTTGGAAGCTAAAACAAAAATATAAACAACTGCTAAATGTTGAATAAAGAACGAGTTTGACTTCGGAGGCATTTTAGTTATCCAATGCATTTATTTTTTATTTTTGTTCGTTCATTTGCTTCAAGAGCACAGTGGAATTTCTCTACGCTTATGTAGCGGCAGAGTACAGGAGCTACTTCTCTGTGTGCATCAGAGCTTGTGTTGTGGTGTGAATTCTTACCACATCATCTTTTGGTCATCTTTTAACACAAGCCCAGGGTTTTTGATTTATTTGTTTAGAGGAGGATGTTTGTGTGAACAATAACAAAACTGCTTTAGATTCCACATAACATTCCAGAAGCAAAACAAAATAAATGCACATGTTGCAAGCTAGTTATAGTGGTTTGTTTCAAGATACAGCATCAATATGAATTGCTTCCTACTCAACTTCCACATAAAAGTATTAGCCCAAATATCCACTTAGTAAATAACAATTGAAACACACATCCCTGAAAACTGTCCCAGAAGATTTTTGCTAAGCTAAAACACTCAGAATACACATGGATAAAAATAAGTTTATGCTTCATGATAGATTAGTCTACAGGACCTAATGTTTTAATAGATCTTAGAAATACAATGTCAAACAAGGCAATTTCAGCCTCAAATTCCATACCTGTGATATTCCATTAGTGACAGCTGGTCTCAACACCGATTTGTTCTGCCGGCTAATACACGGACAATTGGCTTTAATACCCCATTTGCCTCGTGCTGCATGAACCATGTCTCCGATATTGTAAAGCGCTGTAAATAAAATTAAAATCTTCTATATCACACATAAAGAAATCTAAAACAAGGCTTTACCTCTAATCCATATTCAGAGGGATGGGATTAATTTTCTTAATACTACTGATACGTGTCTTTAAGACCACATACTATAACAAAACATTTGCCTCTGAATAGTGAGGAGAACTGTATTAACACTAATTTCACAATGTCACTGAGAAGCTGTCAAGCCTGGCAAATCCTATAGATCACTATCTGCTCCTACTATTCCATGCAGGGTTCCAGTGATACTGCAATGAGGCAACTTCATAACATCAAGAGACTACATATCCCTTGGAGCAACGTTAAAAGGGACCAGTAGCGCAGGTGGTGTTTTCCTCTGTCCTCCCAGGGAGAGGAAAGGAGGTCATGAACTGAAGAGGTGAATGCCTGGCTGTGGGGCTGGTGCCATACTCAAGATTTTGGCTTCTATGACCACTAATCTACCTTTGACAAGTCTGGTCTCTTGGAAGCTGATGGGATTCACCTGCCCAAGGGGGGCAAGAAAGTCTTTGCCAACAAGTCGGACAGACTTACACAGAGAGCTTTAAACTGGATTTAGTAGGGGAAGGAGATGGAGATTTGAGTAATAGAGAAGAGCCAGAGGCTGCTGATGTATTAGGAACTAACAGGAAGTCACCTGTGAAATGCCTCAAAGAAATTTAGGCACGTTCCTCTCAAGAGCTGACAAGCCTGCTGAAGTGCCTCTATACACCAATGTATGCAGCGTGTGGAATAAGCAGGAGGAGCTGCAACTTCTTGTGCAACTAGAATGCTACGATCTAATTGCTATCGCTGAAACACGAGGGGACAAAACACATAAGTAGAGCACTGTGGGGGCGTTGCTCTCTATGGAGGAGGGCAGATTGATCGCACAGAGCTGTCTGAAAACAGTGTCAAACAGGTTGAGAGCATATGGGTAAAAATTAGGGGCCAAGTCAACAAAGGAAACCTCATTGTTGGTGTTTACTACAGGCTGCCTGACCAAGGATGCCTGATGGCACAGTGCTCTCTCTTCAACTACATGTTTACAGGCTCTGGTCCTGATAGGAAAATTCAATCACCTGCTGGAAAAGCAGCATAGCAAGCTGCCAGTTCAAGGAGACTTCTGGAGCATGCTAAAGACAATTTTTTAATTCAGGAGATAAATAGCCCAACCCGAGGAGAAGCATTACTGTACCTGTTGTTCCCAGGGACATGTATTCTGGGAAGAATATAGGGACGCCGTCTGAAGAGAAGGGCAAGGGAAAGTCCCAGTGACTGGAAAAAGTGAATTATCACACCCTTTTTTTTAAAAGATTACAAAGGAGGACCCTGGGAACTACTGACCAGTCAAGCTCACAGCAGCGCACAGTAAGATCATGGAGCAGATTCTGCTGGAAGACTTATCAAAACACGGAAGACAGAGAAGTGATTAGAGACAGCCACACAGCTTCATCAAGGGCAAATTGTGCCTGACTAGTCCAGTGACTTCCTTCAATGGAGTGACTGCATCATTGGACAAGGGAAGCGCAACAGATGTCATCTATCTAGGCTTCTGTAAGGCCTTCAATACAGACCGCCACAACACTCTTGATGCTAAATTAGAGAGAGATGGGTTTAACAGATGGACTATTCAATGGGTAAAAAATTGGCTGGATGGCCTCATCTAAAAAATTACAGTCAACGGCTCTATGTCCAACTGGAAATCAGTAACAGGAGGTGTCCCTCAAGAGTCCTTAGTGGGACCAGTACTACTTAAGATCTTCAGCAATGACAGACAGTGGGATTGAGTGCACCCTCAGCAAGCTTGTGTGCCGAGTGCTGCAGCTGATTCACTAGAGGTAAGGGATGCCATCCAGAGAGACCTTCACAAGCTTGAGGAGTAGATGCACGTGAACCTCATGAAGTTCAACAAGGCCAAGTGCAAAGTTCTGCATCTGGGTTGGGACAACCCCCAAAATCAATACAATGAAGGGGCAGAGAGCAGCCCCGCAGAAGAGAACTTGGGGATTCGGCTAGATGAAAAATTGGATGCAAGCCAACAATGTGCACCTGCAGCCCAGAAAGCCATACTGTATCCTGGGCTACATCAAAAGCAGCATGGCCAGCAGGGCGAGGGAGGGGACTCTCCCCCTTTACATTGGGAGTCCTGCATCCAGCTCTGGGGTGCCCAGTACAAGACAGACATGGACCTGTTGAAGTGGGTCCACAGGAGAGTCACAAAACTGATGAGAGGGCTGGAACACCTCTCTGAAGAAAGGCTGAGACAGTTGGTGTGGATTGGCCTGGAGAAGAGGTGGCTCTGGAGAGACCTTTCAATGCATAAAAGGGGATTATAAGAAAGATGGAGAGAGATCTTACCATCTTACCAGGGTGTAGATTAGACATAAAGAAGAAATTTTTCACTCTGAGGATGGTAAAACCCTGGGCCCAGGTTGCCCAGAGAAGCTGTGGCATCCCTGGAGAGGTTCAAGGCCAGGCTGGACAGTGCTTTGAGCAACCTGGTCTGGTGGGAGGTGTCCCTGCCCAGTGCAGGGGATGGGACTAGATAATCCTTAAGGTCCCTTGCAGCTCTAACCAGTCTATGATTCCATGATCTTTATGACCACTTATGTAAACAGTCAAGTTAATGGTCAGCACTGACTCTTTGCTTTCCCTCCCCGCAACAGTAAAGTTATTTCTGGCAAGTTAACCAAATTGACTGATACAACTAAAAACAGCTGAGCACAAGAATTCACAGCTACTATGTGAAGGGTGTTAACTTGAAACCCATGGCTTGATCTGACTTGGGTTACCTTCCCTTCAACCCTTCCACTGTAGCAAGTGGAACTCTCCTCTAAATCCATGCTAGGAGAGGTATCACATAGAATGCCAACCATCTTAGAATTTTTTCCACTTGCTTGCTCAGAACTGAGATAAAATTGGGAAATTTTCCTTTCAGGTTTTAAGCATTACCTGTACCAGGAATGATCTGTGTCGGCATAAGATTCTCTGGTTCATGAGACTGACCCTTTGCACACTTCAGCCACGAGAAGACTTCCTCATCACCAATTTCCTCGGTCTCTGGAATAAAGATACAGAAAAAGTAAATTTTTGCACAGAAGTCACTAAAACTTTACAAAACAGAATGTTTCTGCATCAATCTAACTCCCTCTGCAACGTATATTTACTAGTTCATCTTGTCATGGTTCCACACTGTTAAGATACTACTTAATTTTTCTTTTATACTCCCCAAGGAAAAGATGGAATTATAAAGTGGTATCTCTGAGTACACAGCCTATGCCTGCTAATGTTGTAATTTTAATAATCGAAGTCTAACCAAATACATGTGTCTAAGAAAACAAAGAATGGAACAGCGGCATATAAGACAGTATTGTCAAAGTTCCATACCTCCAGCCTCCCAAGCTGACACTCACTAACTCTCCCACAAAATCTTCAACAGCTTCCCAGAAACTAATCCTACTGAAAGGCAGACAGATCAAAGATTACAGTGGGGTGAAAAAAATCCAGTACTCACCACTACGTGGACGACTCTTCCTCAGCCGGTAACAGTCCAGACAAACACCAAAACCACACTTGCGGCAAACCCAATGAATATTGAAAAGTGTTGTCTCGCATACGTCACACATTTCCCTCACACCACGTACTGCTCGCTTCCATGCCACTTTCTCTATAAAGAGAGGGAACATTAAAAATTATTGACATTTTGCATTTCTCCCACCTGAGAGTATCACAGTAACATTGATAAATAAATAATTCACAAAAACATGGCCTGAGCTCAGAGTATAGAAACATACTTTTTCCACCCAGAGACATGTTCTTTGAGTTGCTAATCCCATGACACAATTAAATCCCCATTTCTAAGAGCAAGTAAGGTCAAGTCCCAAAATGCATAGAGTTCTCTAGTAACTGAATTTCACGGAGCACTAATGGAACTTAGAGCAAAATCATAAAACTTCTGATAGTTTTATGAACAAATAACATGAACTTATAAAACTGTAAAGTAAGCATATTTAGTTTTACTAGCTTGATGCCTATCAACTCTTTGGATTTTAAACCAATACATTTACGGAGGAAGGGGAAGTCTTCTCCAAATGGCTGCCCTTGTACACCCCAGAAGCTAAAGGGAAAAATCATATTCAGGGCTATCCATGTGACAGGCTGAACTGGGTACCTTTAGGAAATTTTTTCCAAACCCGTTCCCCTTGCAGTGGCAATGCTGGCAACTGGTTGCTCAGCTGAGTCCTTGCAGGTTGAACGCAAGTCCTGCTCCCTCCCTAGAACCCCCTGAGCTTTTATGGGATGTCCTTGGAGTGTAACAGGTTAGGAATATGTAAGTAAAGCTGCTCGTTAAAGCATAGGTGGTCATTGTAATAAGTGTTCTGGACTTATTTCTATATCTATTTTCTTAGGAGTATGGGTCAGCTGATTGATGCATTTATTTATTGAAAAATTATTTAGTATGTCTGGGGAAGTTACTGTTAGTTTCCTTGGTAGCAATGCTGCACTGATCCAAAAGAAAAATCCCAAATGCTGGTCCCACGATTACACACATCCCAAAGAAGTGAATGTAGCCTTCTCTTTGGAAGAAAGAGAGAAGCATTTTAACAAGAAATTGCATTAGACTTTAAACTCTATTGCACTGCATTGTACACACATTACACAAAGAAGATGGACAAAAAACACGTCAAAAGCCCAGCTTACGATGTGGCTCCACCATCATCATTGCTTCCTTCTCTGACATAACAAGCTGGCAGAACTGGTCCCCAACATTGGCCAGGATATATTTGGAAGTTTCCAGATCGATCCCCTCTGCAGGGGAGGAGGAAGGAATCCATAGGCTCATGGCATCAGGGTCACTCTGTTGTGGGTTCAAGAAACCTTCTACTCGTAGAATACCTTTCCGGGTAAATATCAGCCTGCAGAAAACAGGATGGAGTAACTGAGAAGCTGTTCAACCATCTTTAGCTAGCCTATAATGCCATCTAGGTCAGCATATAAATCCAGGAAGGGAAGAAAAATGGTTCAAGCTGAAGTGCTTGAACAGGCAGTACAATTATTATGCAAATCCAAATAACACAGAAAATAAGGCACACACAGGTAATGGCCGCAAAACCCACTAGAATGAATCCCCGGGTCCCAGTAAGCACTGGTGGGAAATTGCGAATACAGAAAATTGCTACAGCTTGGTAAGCCGTATTTCTCTATACTATTAATACAAAGAGATGATAAAAATCAATTTATTTGCTGCTTGTAAAATTGTGCATGGTTCTCACTCTCTAGTTTAACTCAGAAGAAAGTTATTTCCCAACTGCTGGGAAACCAATATTTTGGTTCTGGTCAGGGCCACTAGCACTTGGCAACTGTTCTAACAGTTCACATTACAAGACATACAGAAATCCTTATTTTATTCTTGCCAGTGTGCTCCACAGAGAGAAGTTACAACTGTTCCATCAGTAGCTGTTGACCCTTGTAGTTCTTGTGTCATAAAAGGTATAACATAAGTTACAGAACCCTGAGCATTTCCTGCCAATATTAAAGCTAACTTCATTTTCGAGCAAAAGCAATATTGTCTTTAGTCTCAAAGCTAGATTAATTTTTAACAGGTTCAGGAAGAAAAGCAGCTGTAATCCTTACTAGATGGGTGGCACATACTAAAAATTCACTCCATCCTTTATATGCCAGAAAGTGCAAAAACATCTTTTTGGAAAGAGATGCATAGCATTTGCTAGAATAGTTAAGGAAGACGAAGAGAAGCAGGACAAGCAAAAGAACTAGAAGACACACAGAGAGAAAACATTTTTAGTGTTCTACTAAAAATCAGTTCAGTACCTAACAAAATCTAGTCAAAACTAGCCTCATGCTGGCAATGTTCAGTTACTTGTTGACTGAAATAAAATTTTATCTCTGTTCTGAACTTCTTATGAAAGAGGGAGAGAACAGTTATTGCACACAAACTGCTACCCAGCAGTTAAATTCCACCCAATAAAGCAAATTCCATCTCCTGAGCTGGGCCTGAAGGCTCACTTTGCAGCATATAGTTGTACCTTCCCACAGCAGCTCTACCTGCCCAGGGAGGGAATTCCACTCAGGTGATGCGAGGAAATGCAAGACACTCAAAGTCTTCATTATTGCACCCAAGCACATTAAGTAAATTAAAGATAATTACTTTGTGTAAATTACATTACTTTGTCTGCCCACAGACTACATATGAAGGAAGAAAGAATTTGAGCACCTCCGGAAATGGAAGAATCGACATGCCACAGTTGAGTCGTCCTGCTCTTGTTCCTTAAATTTGCGGTACCGCTCCAGACGGCACTCCCGGCACTTGTGCAGATGTGGAGCTACGTTGATGCAAGAACCATCCTGGAGAAAAGGCTCACCTGACTGCTTCAGCTTCCTCACCTTACTCATATCTTTCAGTACAGATTGGCCAACTGGTTGTGGCAAAATAGAAGTAAAAATCCATTAGTTGACTGCAAAAGCAAAAGGATATTGCCCCAAATAAACATATTTTCAGGGATCTGTATGCTCAAACCTATGTAGAACCAGCAAGACTGTTCAAATCTGCAGCATAACACACGTTCTGATAAACGTATTCATAAACATTTCTCAAAGTGAACATCTTAACTCACATACATGAATCATTAAACACAAGCCTTGCCAATATCCCACTGAAGGATACTGCTGCCTACTGAGGTTTATACCTGCCGTTAGTTCATCACATAGGAGATATCCCAGTATCCCACCTCCTTGTGCCTCCAAGACACCCTGCATTCAAGTTATCACCTTTTAGGGGAGCTGTGCGGGGCCGGCCCTTTGGGGTTTGCTTCCCTTTCCCTTTGCCCAGCAGCAGCTCAGCATTGTGCTCGGCATTGGGGCCCAGCTTTGCCATCAGGTGGTCTGGAATTCCCTTCATACAAGCCTTGGCATGCAACTGGTCTTCAGAATCACTCAAATCTGACAGGTCACTATTGGTACTGGAGTCCGAGTCCTGTTTGGATGTCAAGCTCCGCTCATCTAGAGAGAACCTTTTCACAGCTTCAAAAGGAGCTTTGTTCTCCTGTGGAAACTCTGCCTGTGAAGAGAAAAAGCCAGGTGGATGTCTGCCAAACACATTAGAAAAAGTTTTCAGAAGAGGATTGTCCTGCTGCCCAGGTCCAACAGCTGGTTTTTCTTCTGTTGGGCTGGAGGAAAGTGTGGGCATCTCAATAGGCTGTGTCAGGTTGGTAGTCGGTGAGCTGGAACGGCCATTCCCTACAGTGGAAGGGCCCTGAACACCAGCAGCAACTGCTGAACCAGGAGTACTTGAGATCATCTTTGATGAGTCAGTTGTTATAAACAAGGTTTTCTTCTTAGCTAGAGAAGAGTCTGCAGAGGTGAGTGATTCTGGCCAGCCAGAAGTAGCCTTATGACCCACAGGTACAGACGGAGTAGAAACTCCTGTCTGAGATGAAGATGCAAAGCCACTGAAAGGACTAAGTTCTGCTTTCTCAGCAAAAGCCAGGAAAGGGTTTGAAGGTTCCTCCCTTGATAACTTTGGGGGCTGTAAAAATAGGTTTTCATGACTATCTGAGGGGCGAGTATTCAATAGACTTCGTGAAAAGGCTGGAGTAAGGGTAGGCATAGATTCCACAGGCAGCTTCGGTTCCACAGAACTGCCAGACTGGCCTCCTGGCTTAGTGTCCGCTGAAAGAATTTTACTTTTACAGATCCCAGCACCCACACCCTCTGTACACTGCTTGAATGAGTCCCGAATAGAAGCATCTTCAGTCAAGCTCTCTGAAATGACCGTGAAGTAGTTACTGGAAGGTAGATTTTGGGACATGCATTGAAAAAACAAGTTCTTGGACAGATCAGAATCTTTCTGAGCCTCTTGTCCAGTGCTACAGCCAAAAGGAAATCCAGAAGGCTTGCTTTCTGGAGTCACCACTCCATTTGATTGGCTCCTTCCACCCCCAAATACCAAGGACTGGGGAGCACTTGGGAGAGACACTCCAAATCCAGAAGAGGCCAAAAGTGAATTTCGGGAATTCTGAAAAAAAAATTTAAAAAGCATTAGTCTATTGGAGGATTCTTGTTTGATTGAGCAATACTGTGGTTCATCTAATTGTGCAGTTAGCATTCTCCTTATTCACCTGTAACAGAAACTACCAGCAGAATTACTTACAATGAAGTAACTTTAAAGATTCTGCTAGATTAATTTTTCCTGCCTACAAGCTGTTTAAATTAATGAGCTAATGATGTCCATTGCATGCTAAATACACATGGAGAAAATGAACACCGAATTTCTTATCACAATTGAGAACAAGAGTGAGACTCAAGGTGAAATAATTCACAAAAAACCAAGCTATTTAAACTGCTGATTGTTTTAATTCAAATCAGCAAGAAGGGAACATTAATTGATACTGCTTGTCAATAACTTTCTGTCTTTCACCCTCCCCCAAGATGACCCTGATAAAACTTCTCCCACTTAATCATCACCCTTGAAATAATTAACTTATTTTGCAAAGTTAATTAAACAAGAAAGCCCTCTAGCAGTTAGTGAACAAACTACTCCATGACTTCCGACAAGTAGATAGATGCTTATGACATGGTGCCTTCCAGGGAATTACTCAGTAGAGATTAAGCACAATGGGCTTAATTTTTTACAATCTTTAAATACTGGGGAAGTTTTCTGAATCGCAGATTTCTACTAGAAACTACTATTGCAGATTTCAACTAGGCCCATAACTGCGATATGGAATATTCATTTGCTCTCCTCTCAATTTATACTTATTCAGATTTTCCAATTCTTACAGTCCTACTGTAACTGATTATAATCTGAAACTCACTCAGCAATTCTATTTCTTTTGAGTTTCTTCTCATGAGGAATACTCATGATTAATATACTTATATTCCAAGGCCATGTTAAATACAATCACAGCCTCTGTACAACATATCTTACTGGTCATTAGTGTCACTGCAAACCTATTACACTACAAACTAATGTTTAGCTTGTTCCTTGCTATCAGACTCCAGCTGCAATAGCTTTAATAACATATCAATGTCCCCCATGACATGTCCCAGATATTAGGATTTCAGATATTTCTTTTTAGAGTCAAAGTGATTTTCACAAACTGAGTTTTAACAATTTTAAAAAGCACGTAAATATGAATGCAAACCAATCTTATTAAGTAATCTCAGGGATCAAATCACACTACGATAAAGTGGACAGTCTGAGGCAATAACACATGTAATTATCTACAACACTCTTACTGATTTATGTCAGGTTCCCTCCCTCGAGGAAAATAGTCTGAAATGGATTAGTGGTCTGCCTGCATATTCTGAAGCCAGATTATTAATAATGATTTAAAATAATGATTTGTGGGTAGAGAGAAGGAAGGAAGATGTGGTACCAAAATTTCTCAGTACAACTAAATTTATTACTTAATACCATTGACTATATACATATACAATCTTGACTGTTCATCTACACAATTTTTAGATGGTTCCACTCTGAACTTTTTTCCTTTTTTTTTTTTTTTTTTAATTTGAGGGGTAGGCGTGGTGGAAGGGAGAGCAGGTTATAGTGCCATATAACAACTTCATTATGCAACACTCCTGTCTTCTACAATTCCATCAATTCTATTTCTCCTTTACACCTCACCATCTAGGAATCCTTATCCCAAGGTAAAGAGCCCGCTTCTTCTCCATTCCATTGGCTAATACAAAAGACAGTGATAAACGTAACCCTTGTAACCTCCTGGAAATCATCTTGGGCTCTCTAATGTATCTCACGTTTTCTTCGTGATTTTTATAGAGTAGACCATGAGTTTCTTAATTTTTGCTATACCTACTGAGGTGGACTTTTGTTTTGATTTTTAAGTAATCAAATGAAGGCTTATAAAAGTCTTCTATTTTCATTTTAGGGATTTCCCTTCTATTTTTCCACTTGCAGAACATCTGTTACAAATACATGTCTTTCTTGAACATCCTGGATTTGTGACTTACTCACCTCTCCCTGGGTCTGTGATCGGCCTGTTTTCAGTTTTTCCTGCCCAGTAACTGCTGGCAAACTGGTATCCGAGATTCTCACAGTTGTTGGTGTCAAAACAGTTGTAGTAACTGCTGCAGAAGTTGCTGTGCCTTGGCCACCCTGTTCCAGTGATTTTCCTGTCTCTTTACATCCAGATCCAACTAGTAACGCTTGCCCAGCCACAGAGGAAAATGGAGTGAAGGGCAATGGCGTGTCACTGCCAACTGGCTCATCCTGAACTACCAGTGTTCGGCCATTCTCTTTGGTGTAAGTGGCAAAGCGAATATTGCGATTAATCTGAGGAATGAATGAAGGCAATTGTTTGGCCCTTGGATCCAGTCCTGGTTCACTATTGGAGCCTCCTTTCCAAGGACCTCTGTTTGCCTCGCCTCCATCACTACCATTACTGTCCACCTCACCCCTCTCCTTCAGCTTCTTTGTTGCAGGATCACACCCAGAATCTGTAGCGTTTTTCCTCCTCCGTGCATCCTTTCCCTCCAGACTTTCTTTCTTCTTTTTCCCTTTAGATGACTTAGGTGCTTTTAGGCTCCCCCCCTATAACAGACAAAACCACACAATCACTAAACAGAACGATCAGGATACCTGCTCAAAGAACATTTTGCTGTTAGAACAGAATCACTTACACTGCTCTTAAGCTTAGGAACATTTAATCACAAGTTGAGACATCTAAGGAAAGACACTATGTGAATACGGAACACAAGCAGTCTTGAAGTCTTGTCTTTTGTTGCACTAGGATAGGATCTTCACAACAAGGTTTTTAGCCGAGTAGCTACAGCAACACAGCACATACCACATTCATGGCAGATTTTGGGAAACATGCAACATGGTAATACTCCAACATAGTTCTTGCTAATGTATGAAAACTATTTGCTACAAGTCTAACCTCCACATTCCTTCTGAAAGGCATGCTTTCTGTCCACTATCCAAAGCCTACAATATTTAAGTACAGAAGACAGCTTGCCCTTTAGCCTAGGGTAAAAACACAGGTTCAAACACTATCATGGAACCTTTCGAATGAAGAATGAAATGCCACAAGCACACAAGCCTGCTTCAGAGAAGCCAGAGGGTGTTTTTTAGAAGTGACTAAAAGGTCTGTGAAGAAGCACAGAGCGATCCCATTAGAAAAAGGCAGTGAGCACAGAGACACTCTTTATCAGACCACTACACTTTAAAATGGAACACAACATCCATGTTTCTTGAACCCCTCATGCAAAATCCATGCTGAACTTAGTAAAACAGGCCTGAATGAAAAGAGAAGATTGTTTAAAAAAAGCCACGATCATCTCTCAAAGTGCTAAAGAAAATTTTCTTCTTCCAATTACCAATTTCCTCACAAAAAGCCCACAGTGAACATAGCATAAGTTTTCAGTGGTTTCCATGTTTAGATATTTTAAATCTTAAACTTTATGGAGCTTCATACTGTATATACAAGACCCGAACTGTTGTAGTACCTCGCTTGGAGAAGAGTTATCCATCACCACATGAATCAGTCGAGGATCCACCGACTTTATTTCACCACTCTAATTTTTATGCAGATAGATATTGAAGAGGTAGGAGGAAGAAAAGAGGTTAGTTTTTTATTCAGAGTATATAGTATCAACATACATACTTAAACACAGGGTTATTCTGCAGCCCCTCTCCCATTTTCTTTCTGTCCCACTACCTTAACAATACGACACCTTTCCAGTTTACCTCCTATCCTTTTGCTCCTTCTCTACTTCAAAAACTTTCAGATTTGATTCCTACCACTGTTTCCTTGCATATTTGTTCCACTGAGCGTTTCTAAAGGCACTCATCACATTAAATACAGCTCTTCTTATATTTGCTTTAGTGTTCTTCTAGCCTTCTGCACATTCACATTCACTCTGCTAGATGTAGAAAAGCCTTCTGGAACAAAGCACACCAGCTTGTGCTAACTATTCTCATTAGTGTCTCCTCAGAAGTAGCCTGGTCTACTGGGAGGTGTCCCTGCCCATGAAAGAGTGTGATGATCTTAAGATTCCCTCCAACTCAAACCATTCTATGACTCTACAAAAGGGAGTGATGAATATTCAATCTCTGCAACTGCACCTGGAGGTTACCTTTTGAGATACACAGTAAGTTGCATGCTTCCTGGCACATATCTGGTAAAACTCCACAATTTCAGTGCCTCTCCAAAGTACTGTATTTATTTACCACAGTAGTACACTTTTTTGCACCATCAATTAATCCAATAGTCAGAATGCAGGATTACTGCATGTGTACACAAGATTTACTGGACATATTCAGTGTGCTTGTTTTGTACACTAATTTTATGGAAAAGGCTACAGGGGCAGGGGCATAGGACAGAAGACAGGACCCAAAAACCCAAGAAGAGTGCTGTTGCTATAGCAATTTAAACACAGCACCACAGATGTGTTCCTATCTGGAAGCCATTGAGTGGGCTGCTGTAGACTGAATGGTCAGACCCCACTTAAATACAAACCAGACAACTCCAGCACTGCACAGATGCTCTGTGTTGTTTACAACACTCATCAAGTTTACTGATAGGAACAGGGCAAAAGTAAAGAGCCGAATCTACGATATATCAATTAATTTTGTTTAGACTAAGATTTTGTGGTCTATTCTACACTTATTTCAAACCACTGTCAGGTAGCAGCTGAGAGAGGGCACAGGGAGACCACACCATAACAGACCCAGAAGGTTCTGCACATCAGCACCCTCTCCCATTCAGAAAACCACTTACAGTATTTTTTGATACAGCAATCATTTTCAAAGAAGTCCTGATAGATTTTATAGAAGTGGGCTATGCATCATCATTTATTGTAAAAAGTCATCATAACAAAAAAAAAAAAAAAAAAAAAAAATCTGTGAATCACAGCATGGATAATGACACATCTTTTAAATCAAATAACAAAGAACCAAAAGTACAAGTTTTGGTGAAGCTGTCATTCTCCATGAGATATTGAGGAATGGTATTTTAGGAACACCAAAGCAGTGCTTCATGTTTTTACCTCAGTCACAGACACCTCCATAAGGCGAGTCATTGGGTCTTGATGACTCACAACACCACAGAGCCAGATATTTTCATTCTCTGGTTGGTACACCTTAACTCTTTGGCCTTGGACATTGTAAGGACCTGGAAAAGAAGGACTTTCAGTACATTTTCCAGCCAAGCTTTCTGTCATACTAGTTAAGAGTCACACAATTAAAAAAAACAAAACAAAACAAACCAAATGAGTTCTGTGCACAGTTAGGGCTTGAAATGTCACCTTTCATTGGAAAGAAACTAAAACACGAGGGCTTCTGCTGCAAATCCTACATAAGCCAAGAATTCTATTGTAAAAATTCAACAAGCTGTCATTGCTGTAACTCAAAGCTATTGTAAAGACAAAATTAGTAGAGTTTACAAGTACAAAAAAAAAAGTGCAAAAGATCAAAATAAAATCACTTCTTTTACAAAATCAAGCTAGACAGGGGTTCATTGCTAACTAAAGCCTTTTGCTTTTTAATCTACAAGTCAGTAATTATGAAGCATGAACCCAGCAGGCAGACATAGCATTCTGACTAAGTCCAGATGTATCAAATCCCAGAATAAAACACATGCAGTTCAGAATAGAAGCATGTATTTATAACCACAGGAAATTTAATATAACTGCACAAATATCCAATGTCTCTAAATCAATCAGTCTTAGTTCTTTGACATGGGTACGGGATCATCTATAGAAAGGTTTCCTCTGACCCTGCCATCACTCTCCACATCAGCATGCAGAGCTTTCCCCCTGCCCTAATTCTAGGAAAAAAAACCCTTAATATTAGGTCACCAAAATGCACATGATCCAACAGCCTGTATTGGACACAACCACAACTAGGCATTTCAGAAGGCAGCTCCCAAAGCAACAAATCTGAAACTACTTGCTCATGTAAGAAGTATTTGTCCTCATAGCATTTTTATCAATAAATATTTTATTTAACCGAAAGGTAACAAATCCCTATTAAGAATTAAATTTTTCTTCAAATGTAATACAGTGGCCTACATCAAGGGTGGCCACCTGATCCATGACCCCAAACTCTGGATAGAAAATCTTTTTAGCACTTGAACTAGAAGACTCCACTCTGACAACAAAAGCTGAAATCAGGCTTCACCCTACATAGTCTAGACAACACATACACAATCTAGACAACAGTTAAGGTATTAATTCTACGCTCATCAGCCACAGCCATGCTACGCTTTCAACCTAAACAATTCATGTATTAATTATCAAAATGCCAAAATTTGGATTTGACATAACAGATGGTTTGTTGTTGGGTTGGTTTTTTTATCTGAAGATCAAGAACTACAGAGAAATTTCTCTTCTAAATTTCCAGAATTACAGAAGAGAACTATACAACAGGACTACAATTTTAAAAATTCAAAACTATAACTTAAAATAAGAGAAGTTGTAAACACATGGACATTATCAATAATATGTTGCCCTACTTTAAATACATCTTCAGTGATTATATTTCTGGTTTTATCTCAGCAACTGCTCACCTGTATCTATGACAAAACAACACTTCTTTGTAAAGAACTTGCAAAAAAATACAGAAAATTCACCTTCCAAATCAACCAGTAACAGATACTACTACACTTCTTCTTTATAAATCCCAGTTTAGTCTAACTCTTCCACAACAAAGTAGTTCTAAGAGAGAAATGGTCTCACCTCTACTAAATATCTCCTGAAGCTTCTGGTCACTGATCAATGCATTGACAGATTCTCTAAGTGAAGGCTGCTCCTGCAGAATCTGATTTTGACTCTCTGTTCCCATCTGCCAAAAATAAACAGTTTTAACACAAATATAGTCTTTTAAGTTAATAGAATCATTAATTTCTAAAGGGACAGCTCTTACTGGACTGCTCTCAGAGACTGACAAGCCAAAAAAAAAAAAAAATGAAGAAAACGCTACTGAACATGAAAGGAGGAAAAAAAAAGACTAGCTATGCAAAAGCTGTTGCAAAACTTCCATTGCAATTATCAGCTACACAACACTTAACAGCTTGCTCTCCAATTGACTAATATTGAAAGGAACTAGGACTTTTCCAATACAGATGCAGCTTAGTGTAAGCATCTGGAAAAGCAGGGAAACTAACATAAATACATGACAGGGTAACAAAAGGAGGAAGACAAGACTATGTAAGTCTTGTCAATGTCCAAAAAAAAAAAAATAAAGTAATTTGACAAACAGAGCACAAAGTTAAATTTGCACTTCAACTGAACACAGTTCAAATACCTGAAACAAGCGCAATCCACTGGCATCAGACAGGAAACGCAGATGTCTGTCCAGAAGAAACTCCACTGGCACCACAGAGCCTAAACCCAGCTTATCTACTAGAGGAGTGAAGGTCTGTGATGAAAAACAAAAACCAAGTTATAAAAGTGACTGTGCACACATCCAGGCCAACAACAGTTGTTTTCACAAACTATTTAAGTATCACAATGAATAAAAGATTTCCCTTCTCAAATTGCACCACCTAGTGTCTGCGTTTATAATTATGCACCACCTAGTGTCTGCATCTGCAAATTATTACATATTATGGCTAAACCAATAACTTTTGCAAGTTACAATTGCAAGTTCTGGGAATTACAGAAAATTGTCTCCACTTCTTCATTGGAACTTAAAGCAGAGCTGAAAACACCTTTTGTGGTATTTGTTTTTACTTCTGATGCTCAGATTAAAAAAATGCTTTGGTTAATGTTTCAAGCTATCCTACAAATTTCAGTTTTAGCCTCTTGAAAGGAGCATTTTCATTCCCATAGGGAAGTCAGCTGTAATTTATAGGCACATTATTAAAGGAGAGCTTTTTTGCTAGTGTTTTATGCAAAACGGAAGTTTATAACGAGTACTACAGATATTCAAGCTTCAGGATAAATCACTAAAAATACCTAGTAGAATCAGAATGACAAACTTATAACCTGCTCATGGAAGAGGAAGTTGACAACCATTGGAGTCTTTGGAATATATTATCTGTCTCATGCTTACATGATTTTAACTCACAAGTATTCCCTCACAAACTCACAATTTTTCCCTTACAGCTATTATTGTTTGTTTACACTCCATTTCCCTGTACACAAGAGTATTAATACAAAATTTATTTTCTCAGTTTATGTAAAACTATCTCCTAAAAGTGAACATGACTACAAGAAAGAGATGAGGAAGGATGAATATACATGCATAAGTGATATATCTCAAAAAAACCCAAACCCAAAATCACTCCCTCAAAAAACCGAACCATCCTCTTTGTAATGCTAAACATCTGGTTTCCCAGAATTGTCTGCATACACTGGTGCTTTAGCTAATTCCCATCCAGTTATTTGGGTAGGCCTCCAGTCCAACTCAAGTGAAAGCTTGACTAATCATGTGGCTAGTCAAGAGTACAGGGGATGGAAACATTTTTTTCAGCAAGATATACCTTGAGTTACAGTCAAAATACTTTAGGATCTTAATGAACTTATGTTTGCTTCTAACAGTTTTCTAACAGGTTCTGACACAACTCCTTACACATTCGTTGTGCTTACTATGGTAACACCCCCAAATCACTCAGGTATCAAGATACTTGGGAATCACAGGAAAGTTGATTCTGCATAAACATAGTTTCTGAGATGAAATTAAACTGCAGGGAGGGAAATCTTAAGCGTGTTCAATAGGGTGCCGCTATTACAGACCTATGTTATCCAAGCACAGATATTCTACTTGTCAAGCACAAAAGACTAAACAACCATTAGTGTGATGTTTTTTCCTACACCTCAGCTGCAGGTCACTTGAGCATGTTTATAACTCTCCTTGTCTGACCTTATTTTCCCCACAGTGCCCTATATGATATACAAGCCTCATGTTTCACAGAAGAGTTGATGTAAACCTCTGAGGATATCAGAAAATTTTGGCCAAATACTCACCAGAGCAGGCCACTGTGCTGGGGAGACTCGAGTTCCCTGAAGCATAACAGGATCACTTCGAGGTGCCCAAACCAACGATCCTTCCAGCAACAACACTATAACTTCTTCAGCATGGACTTTCACCCAGGCATGTTGCTTCCAGTTACAACCATCAAATTCCACAAAGATCTGATTAAAACCAAAATAAATTAGAAGGCATTTCAGCTCTTTTCAGACACTGATTTAAAAAAAAAAACAAACACCCAGATTGCTACAACCCCTATGGATAAGGAGAGTCTTCGCAGAAAAAATCAGGGTAAGTATGGTAATGATAACACTGAGAACATCACATCTACATAGCTATCAAACACTACAAAAGAAACAGGAATCAAATTCTCAGCAGTTACTAACCTATGAAAAATTATTTATTCCCAAACACACACCACTGGCTCGAAATGCTGCATTTCCCCATACAAAATCGAAGATGTGAAAATTGTTTATCTCAAAATACAGCTGATGACCCAATGCAATACTCTTTTACATCAGAATTTTTTAAGAGAATTTAGACACTATTCTTTGGCACTTCAACAGATGGCCTGTATCAGTACGGTTAACTGACATTCACAGAATTAAATCCTTCAGCCAGGAAAGTTTGTGTTTGTGAAACGCAGTTTAAATCAGAAGTTTTGTGTTGCCTTGTACATTAGCAAGCTCCCTGAACCAAATGCAAGATTGCATGAAATTATCCAGAAATACCCACTCACTAGATTTTTCATTGCCCTACTTCTAAGCACAGCAATGTAAACCACATTACAACTCTATATCAGTGTTCTGAGATACCATCTTAAAGTCGCATGAAATTACATGGCAAGAACGCTAAGAACAAGAACACAGGTTACAAGTCTATTCCACATTCTGACAACTAGGGCTATTAAATGGTAAAATACAGTCGCATTCCAGTCTTCCATCTACAGAATTTACATCCTACACAAATATAATCAGCTGTGTCAGACAACCATCAAGAAATTCCTCATCAGTTAAGAAACACTAAGTTGGACAGTCAAAACCCAGTTTTGTAATGATTACAAGATCCCTGGGGGTAACAGGGCACTAACCAGATAGCCCTCTTCTTTAGCAGTGACCCTTGTTAAAGGGGTATTAGTGACCACTCACGCACTCCTCCTCCAGACTGAAAAGCTCAGATCCCAGGCGAGAGGGAGAGAACACGAAGCAACTCTCCTGATGAATTCTCTAACTCCATTACTGCTTAAGTTCAAGTGGCCCTGCAGAGAAAGACTGGATCTTTCAAAATACCCCTCCTTCAATTCAATACATTTCAGCAAAATAGTGGAAATTGTACTGAACACTTTTTCAGAATGTGACAGAGAGAGGTCTGTCACATAAGAATAACAAAATGGAATCACTTGTTTATGTGTACAGTATTAACAAGGTAATCATCTTGTTGTGATTCCTTTATTATAAAGGTTACATGAAAAAAGGCTGTCAAAAAGAACTATCAGAACAAGGATGACTTTGGAATACATGCGTTTTAGCAAAATATTTAAAAATTGGATGAAAAGGAGGGAATATTTTATAAGTAACTACAAATACAGGACCTCACTAGCATGTCCACTTAAACTAGTTAGCAAGGATCACTAAAGACAGACAAAATTCAAAAGAGCTATGAAGCGCAGCTTACCGCTCTGTCCCAAATAAATAAGGATACCTATTAGGTTTATGTTTAATTTATTACAGAATCACAGAATCTTACTGGTTGGAAGGGACCTTTGAGATCATCGAGTCCAACGATATTAAAAAACAAAACAAAACTAAACAAACAAAAAACTTAAAAAAAAAAAAAACCACAAAAAAACCCCCCAACAAACCCATAAAACCCACGCACAAAAAAAAGCGCCCAGCAACTAAACCCCACACTCCACCACAGACCAATAATCTTGGGCACTAGAGCATGCCCTGAAGAGCCATGTCTATGTGTTTCTTAAATACCTCCAGAGACGGTGACTCCACCACCTCCCTGGGCAGGCTGTTCCAGTGCTTGACCACTCTTTCAGTAAAGTAATTTTTCCTAATATCTAATCTAAATCTCCCTTGCCGCAGCTTCATACCATTCCCTCTGGTCCTGTTGTTATTCCCTTGGGAGAAGAGGCCAACCCCCGCCTCTCTACAGTTTCAAGTAGTTGTAGAGGGCAATGAGGTCTCCCCTCAGCCTTCTCTTCTCCAAACTAAACATGTCCAGTTCCCTCAGCCTCTCCTCATAGGACCTGTACTTCACAAAAGACGTAAACAACTGAATTTACCTCCTGACACAGATGAAGTAAGATTATAAGGAAATTTCTTCCAGTCTTAACCTATAAGACACCTCATATTTCTATGAGTCACCATAAACTGATGAAGCACTGCAAAATTTAGCTCCAAATTTAATACAGTACTACCTGAGAAAGAAAGAAAGAAAGAAAGAACGAACCTGAAATACCTTGTGACAAATTTCAAGATGACTATTCCACATTTAAAAGGCTCCCTAAATATTCTGACAAATACTGCGTACTCATCACATATAAAGTAGCAGTACTGCTGTCTGTAATGTCCCAGCAAAGGTTATAGCCAAAGCCCTCTCAATCACCTACCAAAGGTCCTGGGAGGTCCCTGATGACTAGCAGCTGGCCAGTATAATTCCAATTTACTAGGAGGGCACAAGGGGAGACATGAAGAACTACAGACCTGTTAGTCTAACCTCAGTGCCTGAAAAAATTATGAAAATCACACAGGGTAACATTAAAAGACATTTAAAGACAACTCAATTATTAGACAACATGGGTTCACAAAGGTAAAGTCCTGTTTAATCTCCTTCTATGACAAGACCACCCACCCAGTGGATGAAGGGAAGGCAGTGGATGTAGTTTTTCTGGACTTTAGTAAAGTTTTATATACTGCCCCTCACAGCGTCCTTGTGGGCAAGTTGTCCAACTGCAAGATAAGCGGGTTCACAGTGTGCTGGGCGAGGAACCAGCAGGGCTCCGAGGGCTGCAGTGAATATGGGTATAGCTGGCTGGCAACCAGTGGCGTTCTTCAGGGCTCAGGCCCAGGACCAGAGCTGTCCAATACCCATGACCTGGGTGCAGGAGTGGAATGCACCATTAGCAAGTTTGCTGATGGTATCAAACAGGCAGATTCTGCTGACTCTCTCAAGGGACAAGAGGCCTTGCAGAGGGATGTAGATGGATCAGAGCACTGGGCAATCAGCAATGCTGTGAGATGTAACCAGAAAAAATGCAAGATTCCACCCCTAGGAGGGAATAATGTCGGACCCAAGTATAAGCTGGGAGAGGAACATCTGCAGAGCAGCCCTGCAGAGAGGGACCTGAGGGTGATGGTGGGCAGAGCCAGCAGTGTCTCCTGGCACTAAGAGGGCAAACCCCATCCTGGGGGGCCATCAAACAGCATGACCAGGTGGTCCAGAGAGAGGATGATCCCATTGTCCTCAGTGCTGGGACAGCCTCGCCTGGAGCTCTGTGTGCAGCTCTGGGACCCACCACTGAAGAAGGATGAGGAGGTCCTCGAATGGGAACAGAGGAGAGCAACCAAGTTGGTAAAGGGCTGGAAGGCTTTTCCTCTGGGGAGCAGCTGAGAACTCTGCATTGGTCTTGTTTGGAGAGGACAAGGCTGAGGGTCCACCTCATTGCTCTGCAGCTTCCTGAGGAGGGACATGGAGAAGGAGGCGCTGAGCTCTTCTCCTGAGATCCAGGAACAGGACGCCTGGGAATGGTTCAAAGCTGCATCAGGGGAGGTTCAGACTGGACATGAGGAAACATTTCTTTACCGAGAGGGTGGTCAAATAGAACATGCTTCCTGGAGTGGTGGTTGATGCCCTGAGCCCATCAGTGTTTATGAGGCATTTGGACAATCCCCTTAATAATATGGTTTAACTTCTGGTTGGCCCTGAAGGGGTCAGGCAGTTGTTGGAAGTCCCTTCCAACTGAACTACTCTATCATCACTTAACTCAGACCTGATAGTTTTCCTTTCTAAAACCCCAAATCCACAAGCTGGGTCAAAAGGAGACAAAAGCCTCACAACATTATCATATTAACATCATCTCTCTCCCTGCAAAACAGAGTAGTCATAGCAACTTTTACATACTTTATGTTCAATGTCCAATATTCAGTTCTCTTCCATTTTCGTATAATCGACACAAGCAATAGAATCCTGTCAAACTTTGACTTACAATCATTAAAAAAAGGTGTTAGTAATTTTAAGTCAATACCCAAGAGAGTATTTTCTTATACACAGATATGCAGGGCAGCTATTCCAGATCCATGCAACTCCACACATGATATGGTCAGTAGTTTCCAAGAGATGACACACCAACAAAAAGGAAGAAAGCCTCAATATACACAGCAACATTCTCAGTTTCTGTTTCCAGAATCTGCGATAGAAATCACTTTGTGTACTGGCAGCACAAGAAGCAGAAGCTGAGTTGCACAGCACATCGAATGTTTGTACAGAAACCGCTTTGTATTACTACAGAAAATAACTACAGTACATTCAGGAACTGACACCCAATACTCTTAGACTCTATAAGAAAAACACTATGGGGAATCCTGAAAGAGATGCCTAAAGCAAGGAAAGTGATGCCTAAAGCAAGGAAAGTAAGGACAGATGAGACAGACTTGAGAATGAATTTCCCTTTGATATTTGAAGTGGTAAACAAAAGTAATCTACTTCTGTTGAAAAACCCATAAGCCTCAAGCAAGGCAGCTGCATTATAACTGAATTCTCTGGGTATTCTTTCCTTATCTTAATTTGAAAGCTGTGTAGTTCTGAGTCAAGAGGGAAACATCCATATGCTATATCAGAATAAATAAACCTTCAAATCTATCAGCAGCACTACAACCCATAGGGTCACATCTACCAACAGTATATTCTGCTGACCCTTCGAACTCTGCTCACAATCAGTTTAGACAAGCCATTGATAAGACCAGAAATAGTGCTTTGCTTATACCAGTGCTTTTGAACAGTAATATTGATGACAGCAACTAGATATGCAATTAGTGCAGATATGTCTGTATCACACAAAAAAAAAATACAATGATGCTGCTTAGACAAAAATACACCTGCAGGACTTCCTGAGTTCTCCTACAGGGAAAAATGCCTTCCCTGAGCAGTATCTAATTGCAAACAGTAGATTTTTATGCTTTGGTGGTTTGGGTTTTTTTAATCTATAAAATCACATGTTTTTTTTTCCCCCAATGCATACACCAGAGGGTGTAATACACACCTTTAATTCTCTCCTTCTTCCCTTTTATTTTTTTTGCCCATCACAATAAAAAGCAACACTAGAAAGCAGAGCTGTTGCTCTGATTTATTTGATATACAAAGACAGCCCAAAGTGTTTTTCCAGAAGACATGTTCTTCTTTAGCTATTACCCCGACATTCAGGTCTTAAAATACGATATAGCCTGGTTCAAATGGAATTTCCCCTAAAGTTTTCCAACATCAGTTCCACTACAAAAGCAGCAACAATAGGAAGACCTTAGTGGAGATAAGACAGATACATCAGTCTTGTTTCGGTCTTTTTCATCATGTGACACAGAGACTCTAAATATGGTTAATAATAGAAAAAATACTGCAGCTTATTGCATTAGAATTTGCACAAAGGTCTAATGTAGATGCCATCTATAAAAAAAACCATAAAATCTTTACATTTTGGGGGTTTATATATTAGAAAAAACAGAAGATGGCAAAAAAATCCAAGTCCAAAAATATCCCTTAAAATAAATTTTACCTAGTTTTGAAAGGAAGGATGGTCCATCAGTTGCTAGAGAGTAGCCAGAGACCCAGGTTCAATTCCCTGCTTCCTCAGAGGCTTCCTGCATGACCTTGACCTTTAGTCTCACTGGCTGAGTTTCCCCATCTGTAAATTGGAATAATAGTACTTATGCCCAGAAAGGAGGCACTGGTAGAAATCTGTTGCAGACTACCAAGTAAAACTGTGTAACAAGTTCGTCCATAACCTCTTACTCATGATTCAGAAAGAACTACGATATCCTCATGTGGCAGAGGGAAGAAGAGAAGGTAGATACTGAGATTTCAACTTGCAGCTAGTACCACCATTAAATGAGATTAAAAAAATAAACTACAGTTTTCTAATACAATCCAAGTATTATTTTAGCATCTATTCTGTGAGACAAACATGATGTATACACTGATGCTTACAAAACTTTTATCTTATAATCTAGTTATCATGTTTCAAACTTCCTTACAAGCAAAGGCAAAAAAACGCATTCTGAAATATACATACACTAGGTGTTTTACAGCAGCTGTTGAACCAGACAAAAAGTAGATTTCATCACATAACCAAGAAAACACAGTAATTAGACAAAACAATTATGTTTAATGGCTGATACTGATTAAGACAATATATTTAGCGAAGACACTAAATATATTACTAAAATTAGAAAATATACATAGTTTTTATATTTCCTTGGCACTTAGCTATGCTTATAACTCATAATGATAATTAAGCAAAACAATCAAAAACACTTTTGACAGGATCTAGGGCAGAAACAGAATTAAACCAGCAGGAACTAGCAAAATCATAACTCTACTAAAGCCATTCCTCATGCAGTAGCGAGCTGCTAATAAATGGCCACAAATATTTATCGTAAGTGCGACTGAAGATGAGCTTTGGTATCACGTGAGTCAACACTCAACATGTACAGTAATCTACAACAGCACTTAACAATTTCTAATAAAGATGAACATGTTTATAAATCAATTGTTACCAGGGAACAGTAACTTTTTTTTGCAAGAGCTTAATCACAGAATCTTCATGGTTGGAAGGGACCTTTAAGATCATCAAGTCCAACCGAAAAAAAAAAAACCAACCCAGAAATCAAACAAACCAACAACCAAATCTACAAACAGACACAAACCAACAATCTTGCAGGTATAATAAAATACCTGCCTTCACGTACTTTAGAATTTTTAAAAAACCTTTCAATAATTTCAACAGTTAAGGAACCAGTTATAAAAAAGGACATGGAATTAATCTGATTACTAGCCTCAGTGCAGTTCCAGACAAAATAGAGAGGACTGCGTGAGAATGAAAACAAAACTATAAAAGTGACAGGTCTATCTCAAATCTGATTTGATAAAATTATTATTTTGTTGAATAATCAAGCTCTTATTATTTTTTCTTTACTTCTGTAAAATATTACTGTCATACAGTACTAAATACACACCAAAGTAGGAGTTAAACACAAAACCTGTGAGTCCCTCTGCAGCTCATGAAGGATCCCACACTGGAGATGCCCAAAGGAAGCTGTGACCCTGTAGAGAGCCCACACTAGAGTAGGAAAGAGTCCTCCCTGAGGAGGAAGGAGTGCAGGGATAGTGTGCAATGGAGTGACCACAACCCCCATTGCCATCCCCTTGCGCTGCTTAGGGCAGGAGGGAGAGAAACGGAGAGTGAAGTAGAGTGTGGGAAGAATGAAGAGGTGCAGAAATGTGTTTTAAGATTTAGTTTTTATTTCTCATCACGCTACTCCGATTGGATACATAATAAATTAATTTTTCCCAAGTTAAGCATGTGTTGCCCATGACAGTAATTGCTGAGTGATTCTGTCCTTATCTCGAGCCACGGGCCTTTTGTTGTATTTTTTCTCCCTGTCCAGCCGAGGAGGGGAGTGACAGAGAGGCTTTGGTGGGCTCTCAGCTTCCAGGTGGAGTCAACCCACCACAGTGGCTCAAAAAAGTATGTATTTAGATGAGCTGCGGTAAGCAGGTAGGAAAGGAAGAATGACAAAGTGCACAGCGAACAGAATCTACCATGGCGCTCTGTCCACAACCGTCATTACCACAGGTATGAATATGCAAGCCACCCAGTTTGGTCTCAGTCCACACTACCTCACCCTTGTAACAAGGTACTACTCAAAAACAACGTACAATTTTGTTCACAACGTAAGGTGAAGCACAAGCAGATTTGCATTGAGCCTGAAACTCCAGGCTCAGAGTCCAGAGACTCCGCTGAATACAATCCAAACATAAAAGGGGTGGCCTCCCCACTTCTGCCCCTCCCTGCAAGATCCAGTCACCCTGCAAAATAGAGCATGCAGTAAAGCAAAACAGTTCTCCAAAACGGAACATTTCTAAAGTCTTCAAGTAGCTTTATTCTCCTGAATAAAAGCAAGTAACAAATACATGCATTTGTAATTCTGTGTGCAAAGTATCTTTAAGACGTTACTTTCAAAACAGCACTTTGAGAAAATCCTGGAGATTCTATCTAATCGGTTTACATAGTTAACATTTTTGAAATTTAGATAGGTAAAAGACCTTAGACCAGTTTAGCTGAAGATCATGAAGATCAGATCCCACTCCAGAAGCTGGCTGTTACTGAGAGCAGCAGGACATGGCCTCACCACTGTCACTGCAGTCCCACCACCCATGCCACGGCCTGTACCTTTAGCAAACACCAAGAAACTGAGCACACACAAGGAATGGCCCATTTCCTGCCATCGTCCTCCATGCTGCTTGCGTAAGGGTCCAATGAAGCAACATGCACAAGAGATAGGAAGGGCAATTAATTATCTTTTTTTTTTTCCATAATAGCTAGCCACTATATTGACTCAATAACAACATCAGAACAACCTCTTCCACTGGAGTCCTCATCAACAAGTTTTTTCTTACATGTTAGGAGCAGGAACATAAACTACTGGACTATTCTCTTTCCCACATGTTGCTCTGCTTTTTTCCAGTTTATCCAGCAAGACTCATGACAACTGTTGAGCTGCTGAACACTTCCAGATAGGAGCTGATTTGGATAGTTATGATTTACTCCAAACAACGAAGTGATTATGCCAGGAATCTCTCTCGGATAACAAGTGCTATCCAAGTCACATTTAGAATCTAGGAGGAACCTCGCTGCCCTGGGGCTCATGGTCAACACGAGTCTATCAAGCCAGCTGAATCAGAAATCTCAGCCTGTGCTTGTTAGACACAGTACCCCTTCATGCATGCTGTATCTCAAGCCATATATGTAAAATCCCTCCCACTCTGAAACGAATCCAGTAATTGTGGTGTATTTTAAACTAGGCAGAGCCAAATATGCTAAACACTCCGTTTGCTTTTTAAGAGGAATTTATTTAAGAAAAATGTTTGCATCCTACAGAAACTTCCTGCCACTGGAGACCTCCTTGCTACGCAGCCAGAGACAGGCTGTCTTTTGAAGCAGTACCAGCCCATTTTGTACACTAAGAACTCTTTCACCACTGCCCAGACCTGTCCTTAAAAAGTGACACCTTTTCCCCTTAATTTATACCAAAATTAACAGTTCTGAATTTTCTCAGCTATTAGTCACTCAACATACTTCAGCTATTGGAAAGTGCGAGTTTCATAGAATAAAGTTGTTTTGGAAACATGTGCATGCTTTTGTCAAATACTGTGCTTTTTGTTGCTATTTCTTCTAAAATGCACGCCTACCCAATGTCTGTCTGCATCCCAATCAAAGTATCATAAAAAACTTCAGTGAAACAATAGCAAGACAATCTTTTTTGACTGTTTCTTTCTGCAGCTATTTGGACTATAGAGATGATGATTATCGTGTTTCACAAAACAAATCACCTAGAAATCCAAGCAGGCTGTTATTAATCCCAACTATTCCACACCCCGGCAACAAAAGGATGAGGACCTCCAGGTCAGGACTCTGAAGGAAAAGCAACATCTTAAATTGCAGGTTTGATACCCTGACTTTTTAAGCATTTTAAAATTGGTAGCTCTGTAATTGGCAAGTGGCAAACACAATACCTGTATAAGACAGAAGGAACAAATGAACCTGATAACTATTAGTCTATTGAAAATACTAGTGGTTTGCCAAATACTAGAGTAAGTTTCAGGTGACGGCATGGGGGAGGGAGCTGCAAAAAAAAATGAATGACAACAAATGGAAGGAGAGAAAAGAGAGAGAAAAGTGAGAAAAATTTTAACTACACATCTTGCATATGAGATGAAGGACTTTTTCTTACTGCATCCAACCCGAACTTGAGTATCCAAAGTATTAAACAGCACTGCATTAAAAATGAGTAAGAGTGGGATTAACAATAGTCTAAGAGGAGTGGTAAAATCAGAATTTAAACTATTTGTTTTAAAATGTCAAGTATTGGAGCAGAAGAATTATTATTGCAACCTAATTAATAACATCACTGATAAAGCTGGCATAAAGTTTCTTTAGACACATTTCTGGCCTCAAGTCTAATGGTACCTTATGCAGACCAGAGAGGAATTTCAGGAGCTTTTGTAAGTTCTTACAATCACAGCCTCTGAAAATTTACTATTCCCATTGCTAATTCTGGTTTGCTTCACTCTTTTTTCTTTGCTTTCCAAGTTTGGCATCTTCCTTGAAAAAACATCAGTGTTAAAGCAGTAGTACATCTCATTTTTGCTAAGTTTTATAGATTAAATTGGATAAAGTAAAAAATTTATTTTAAGTTATTAAATGATAGACCAGCTTTAACCTGGAGGTTATTGCCACATTCTCAACAATCTGAAAATAAGAAAGCAAAGGTGTTCTTCTCAAGTAGAAAATTATACTATTTTTTTAGAAAAATGTAAAAGAAACTGTCAGCCTTTCTCCAAAATCACCCACTTCAATGTCATTTAGCATACAGAATAACTAACAAGTGAACCTCATCTCCGAATACAGTCATTAATGTCAAAATGAATTAGGTGGACATCAACAAAACCATTGTTTTTTGGAGGAAATTCAGAAAGATGGCAGAAGGTCTGCTAAGCATGCAAATATGCAAAGAAAACTTGACTATATAAGAAAACCTCCCCATCTTTCTTTGTGTTTTGCCAGTGGCATGTCACCATCTAGAGCAGGTGGGACACTGAAAAGGGACTCCTTTTCAGCACCACCTCAGAAGAACACCATCACTTTTCAATGAGAACAAGACAGAAATAGTAAGATTTTTTTCCAACTACAGATAAGCTTGCAATATGAACAGATTCAAATTAAAACATACTTAGAAACTACAGAAGAAAATAAATCTGCCACTAATTGAGAAGTTGCATTCCTTGGTTAGCACATTTAATCGGAAGGGGGTAGCACCAGCGGCTTCACAGGGAAAGTATGAAGCATGGCACAAGAAACTGTAGTCACAAGCACAGGGACCTCAGGACAGTAACCATGCGTAGCTAAGACTGAGTTTTGTTTTGATTCTGTAATCAGCAGTTGAAACGGGAAGCATTAAGACTACAAAAAGAGCATTCTTAACACCACTGAGAGAAGTTACTGTATGAGCAAATGTATTTTACAGCCACATTAAAAATCTATTCCACTATGAAACCCAAACATGATACACCAAGCTTTCATTACATGGGCTACGTCTTCTTGAAAAGAGATTTCTCCAAACGTTTCTGTAAGAACATGATGTGGCTATATAGAAATAGTTTTGAAGCCAACAGCTTAGAAGTTGGGTTAAAAATTGGGCTCTGTAAAGACCTCAAGTACATGGTGACAACACAGAGAAGTCAAAACACATGCAAGGAAAAGCCCTAGAAATGTGAACAATCACAACACAGACCTTGAAGTAGAATGGTCATCTAATTAATAATCAAGGAGTTTACTGAAGCACAGAACAAGATCAGCCCAAGGAAAATGGCCACTCAGCACACAGAACTTGCCCAAGGAATATGCATATACAAACTACATGCAGAAGGCTGTTTTCCTACAGGAAAAAAGAAAGAGAAAAAAAAAAAGAAAAAATAGCGTCGTGTACCTTTATAAGTTATAACTACAAAGCAGGTTTCTTGAAGCACTTTCTTAGTGAAAACAGAGGCTTACCTTCTTAATCCAAAATGCTTAGGAAATGGACTGCCACCAAAGTAGAGATGTAACACAATAATAACTCAAGACAAAAACCCCAATTAACCTTGTTATAATCACTTGCATTTCAAATAGAAGTTGCTCCATATCCACAAGTCCCTGTGTTTTCACTTCCTACAAAATAATCAGTCTTCCACTTGAAGCTTAACAGAATAAAGTATGCAACCACTAGTATTCCACAGGAATTCTTACATCAGGCACTGCCCTGCTGTCAGACTGAGAAACATAAACAAATGAAAGAAACCTTTCAAATTTCTAGTATATGCACTGATACCTCCACTGAAAACTGAGAAAACATCTTAGGATGGATATTACAGAAACCTGAATTTCTACAACCATTTGAATGACACCCTGCTGCCAACCTGTAGCCCAGAACCCTTATTAGTTACAGCACTGGACTACTGTCATTACAAAGATTCAGTCTTTTAGATTTATTTGAAGTGTGATACATGCAACTACCTTAGAGAAAAAAACATACCATCAGATGTGTCAGGGACCTAAATTATGATTATATATACTAGTTTATTTGCTAAATTTTACTCTATTTGCACAGCTTTTACTGAGTCTACTGCTTTCTGTAGCCATAACTAAGAATTCAGCTAAAAGAAGTGATGGTATATTCCCCAAACAGACTGTAAAACACAAGGTTTATACTTTCCCAGTTTACGGCATTTTATTTGGTAAAAAGCAAGCCATGTACATACCATGTCAACAGTGTCCACCCAAAAAAATAAACTGACAAAGGAAAAATATGCTATGTTTTGACAATGATGGGGAAAAAAAAATACCTAAGGTCTTGCCAAAGTACGCGTTATTTTTCTAGCTTTTTTCCTTCTTTCTGTTGTTAGACTTCAACACTACAAAACAATATTCAAAAAGGTCAAATCAAATAATTTTGATGAAATCTCTAGAATTCTTGTACCTGTAATTGAAACATTCAACTTCTTCAAAGGCAAACAGTTTGATCTGCAAATGCAAACACTTCCAAGGAGCTTCCTGCAGACAGACTTTGCCAGCACACAGTAACCTTCCAGCTATCAGTTGCAAAAGCTGGATCTGAATACTCCTAGGAATTTAACATGTAAGAACACTACATTTTTTTATATTGCTTATACAAGTATAAATAAAACTTGTAGATGCAATTACCACTAAATATAAAGAAGATGAGTTAACACTAGTAAGAGATTACTTGAATATGCCTTTTAAGTACTAAGTCTATTTGAGCAGCAATTTTTCAAAGTCAAATAACCATGGCTCACTAAGTCTGAACTGGGGAATATGAAATCCTTGATTCTGCTGCAACAAAAATCACGGAGGAGGAGGAAGAGAACAACTCTCCAGAGTCAGTCCAATATCTACAAATGGATCTCTCAGAGCATCCACAATCAGAGGAGCAAAAACTTATTTACAGCCCTTCACTGATGTAAACATACAGCAGTCACACTGTGTGTGGCTTTGCCGCTAAGCATAATTTAAAACTCCCTCCTCACAGCCTGTTGCTAGAAGGTTAACAATTTTGATTAATTCCACAGCTGTGTCAGGACATCCACATCCAACCAATGTAAGAGAGAAGGGAGAGAGAAGGGACTGGAAGGGCCTTCCACCTCATCCAGTACAGCTCTTTCAGTGACACAAATGTAAAATACCCAGACTGCTGTATTAAAGGCAGCATTTCTCTGTCTTAGAAACTTACCATCTCAATCTAGAGCTTCCATATTTCTACCTAGACTCCCACAAACACATTTATTTTGTGCAAGTCTGATAGATTTAAAATGTATTGAAATTACTGCACATGTGCAGATCAGCATAGCATGTGTTTGACAGCTTGATGCTTTCTAAAATAGCCGTAACATTGCATGAACGCCACGTAGGCCCAGTGAGCATTCAAAGTGGGCATTTCCAAAATCCCCAGAAATAAAGCAGTTCAACTGGAACTCCTCAACATGTAGAGTAATTACTACCAGGTCAAGAAATTATAACAAGTGTCCTCAAATAAGGAAAAGGGGAGGAAAAAAAAAAAAACCAACAGGGACTTGCGTGAGGGTGAGACAGTACTCTGTTGACATGGAATCAGGGAGTGCTATGTAAGGACAAGTCTGCAAAGAGCTTCACCAAATGCACACAGGCAAATAAGCCTCTCTTGCACACTGCCACACAAATTTTGCTACTGTTATTTCTCTATAACCTGTATTTTGGAGGAACAGCCCTTCACTTCCAAGGCCCATTGCCAGCCCCAGTAATACCATCGCTGAGATCAGTCCTCCCAGTTCCTTCCACAGCCATTTCCATCCTGCCCTCTGCTGCCCACTGAGCAGGGGCCTCCACCTCACTCCTCACCTATAACGTGGCAACCAGGACTCCTCTGCTAGGAGGCTTTTGAGAGTCCTCTGGTGCAGTTACACTGCCAAAGAAGCTAAGACCCTTTTAAAAATAAAACCTGTAAACTTATACTTACTAAAGCTTCAAATGCAGATGTATTCCACTCCCCTTGTATCATCCTTGGTGCTTGCATTTCAGTAGCACAAATGGTTATAGAATCCCTCATGATCTCATTAAGCCCCAAGAAAAGTAATCAATGGAGCCACAGAAAACATTGCTCACCATATGAAGGCAAATTTTCAGTGAGGACACCTGTCTGTCACGCATGGGAAGACAGAAAGGCTATCAGAATAAACAGCTGTGGCATAACAAGGAATTGTAATGCTTTGTACCTAGGCCACCAATAAAGTATCACAGAGTAAGCGGAAAAAATGTACATCCACTACTTCTGCAGTCAGCTCTCCTTCAAAGAACTGCCTTTTACTTGCAATTCAAGTAAAAATTTATTTGTAAACAAGGTTCATCATCTTGTTTGTTCTTTATCATCTCTTTTACAACGAGAGGCCACCTGGTCTTGCCAACATCCATCCATCCCAGTGTTCTGCCCTTGCAGCAGCAGGAGATGTGGCTTAAGGAGCCAGTCAAAACCTAGACCCCTTTCTGTGGTCCACGCCCCTCATATTCTCTTTCACTACGCAAATGCACACAAGCATCTTGCTGACAGGAATATGGTCACCTCTGCAGGACAGGAGGAAATGAAGATGAGCACAGTGACACAGACATCCAGGACTCATACAACCCCAGCTTGTTGTGAACCTTTCCACCGCTTCCATGGAGTTCAGTTTCAGCTCCCTGTCTGAAAACTCCTCTTTCCATATCTGTTCCAGTTTGAAAACCTCTACAAACTCCCCACTCAGCTCCAAACAGAGAATTTAAATTCTGCAGCTGACACAGATGCACAGCTGGCAGGAACCTCGGCACACCCTATCCCAGACAGTAGATGCACATTTTCCCATATTAGTCTCAACTGTCAAGATGACTTTGAAGTAGCATCTGAAAACTGTTTGAGAGCATGTAAATTTAAATCCAGGCTTGCAGGGTTCCAGCGTCCCTCATCTACTACACGCAGTCTCCAGACAAGAAGATATTCTTTTTCCAGTGAGACTTACTTAGAAGACTAATTCAAACACCCTGATAGTTATTTTTAACTCAAACAGTTCTAATAACTTGCAAAGTAAATTAAACTCATTCCACAACTCAGATAATTTCTAAATATCAACTTTATTAAATGAAATCCTTTATGAATAAGATACTTTAGATCACATGTTTTCATTAAGATGTATAATGTACATATCATCTACAAGTGAAAAATGTCTTCAGAATACAATTATATGTGCAGATTACTGTAAGAAAGATAGAAACTCAGACATAAAAAAAACTTGTGTGAGAGATAATTTACTATCCATAAAGGGAAAACAAAGCAAAACAAAACAAAACCAATTCTTTCTCTACCTTCTACCATAAGAAGCATATACGGATTATTGCAAAACAGTCTTACTCAAAACACTTTGTGTCCAAGGTCTCCTAACTTCCAGGGTATTTGTATAGTTCATCTATGCGTTAAAATAGTCATCTCACACACTCTTGTTTTCCACTTAAGCAAAAGCACTTCTGTCCTGCATATGACACGTTGAGCTGTTTCACGATTAACATGTAACATGTCCTTTTATGATATTAGGACAAAACTGAGTTGGACAGGTCTTTTATGATTCCATCCTAACAAATGTTTTGAGAAAAAGGGTAAGATCTGTTTCTAGTTAGAAGAGGCAAAGCTGTTTTCTAATAGCAGCACAGTTTTTCCTCAGGATGTCTTCTGGGTGCTCTGGAGAGGGCACAAGTAAAACTGACCATAACCATCATTAGATTATTCCACATTTTATCAAAGTAAGAACATTTAAGAACATTTACACAGGAGAAATAAAGCCAAACAAAACCTTTTCTGAGGCTTTACCCCACCCAGATAAAGCAACAGTTTCCTAAAATTCCAATACTGGAGGGGGGGGGGGGGGATAAAAAAATAATAAAAGCAAGCTATTTCAGTTGCTTTCTGAAGTTAAGTTCTACACTTCTTGTCCATTCCTGAGTTTTCTGCCTTAGAAAGGCAGACCGCAGTTTTGTATTTCTAAAAGCCCAGTGTGAAACTACAGGCTAGTAAATGAAACCATCCCTATGGGAAACCATAAGAAAGCACAGACTTCAGTAACCCAAAGAGTAGAATAGTTTTTTTCCTAGTCTTTTTCAGACCTAGTCCACATTATTACTTTCCCTCAGATGAGTATTTCCTAAACTGTGGTTGACTGCTTGATGCCAATTCATCATTTCTTCTGGCAGAATGAGTTTAGAAATATGACTTATTTTTCTGATAGTACATCGTTATCATTGTCAAAGCAGTGCTCATTATGCATGGAAGGTTGCATGGCAACACTAAATTACACATTATGGAACTCTGAAAAATCTCGAGCATTTTACACAGTTCACATTTAAAAGTTCTTGTGCAGATTTGGAGAATATGCTGCTTAGAGAGATCTGCATCTGTGCCAAAGGGAAGGTTACTGAAGAAAGGAACTGGGGTAAGAACTGCAGTGCTGAATGAAGGTAATGAATTCGCACACCAAAAAAACCCCTATTCTTCCCATGCTATCAAGCATGGAAGTTGATTTTTATTTTGTTAGGGTACTCTAACAGGTGTCACATGGTTAGACAGCAATGACTCACCAGGAAACAAGTGACTAGCTTTTATTGGACAGAGATCCACAAACAAAAAAGCACACAACACCCCACCAGTCCTTCCACCAAAACAGTAATAACACTAGGCATGCCAAAAGTTTGCTATATCATAGGCATATTTGGGATGGATGATTCCGTAATGTAAGAGCATTGATGGGACACATGTCAAATATAGTCTGTTACAAGAGTAGCAGACTCTCCAAACCAGGTCTTAGTGAGTCCCTAAATATTTTCACAGTTCAGAATCTCAAACACCTGTCCCATTTTCCTTTTGAAGGTCCCCCTTCTGCATGCTCTTTTTTTTCCCTCCACCTGAAACAAACACGGGAGCAGCTAGAGTTCATTACTACAGCTCTCAACCGCAGACACAGGGTTTGGAAAACTAAAATCAGCATACTACTTCCTACTGACAGCCCTAGCTGTGGTTCTAAAAAAGGCCGAAGAAAGTGGCATGATTGTAGAAAGTCAAGGAAACTTTCCAAAGTTAAAGTTCTGCAAAGAAGCCCAAATAACATATTGTAACAACAACAATTTTTTAAAAAGGTAATCATAAAGAGAATTAACAAAATCATTCACAAACACAGAACCTTACTCCCTACAGGTAATATGGGTCATGTTAACAGCTTCCACTCTCAGAGGACACCATCAGCTCTCCAAAGCATGCCATCGCTTACAGCAAACACTCACAGAACTGACCCATGCAAAGAGAAGCAGCACAGGTATCTTTTAAGAGCTCTTTTTAAGCTCTCCACCCAAGCCCCTCACTGAGCTATACTAGAATTAACCAAACAAACGCTACAGAGTCTTTAAACACATTACAGGAATCACAAATTCCTACAGCAAAAAATAAAATCTAAGACAGAATGAAATCGATAAATCCCACTCCAAACTGCGCCTTCAAAGGAGGGGTATCGTTTGGGCTGACCAGCGCCGTCCCGCAAATCCCCACCCGCAAGGTCCACACCGGCACCAGAGAGCAGAAACCTCCTAGGCGCCTTCGTTTCCTAAGCGGGTCGCTCACAACCCCCGTAAAGCGGCTGCGGGCGCTCCCCGCCCCGGGGCGACCCGTGCTCCGCTGTCCGCCAAGGCTGCTCCGCCGCCGAAGGCCGGGCCCGCCGCTCCTGGCCCCGTAGGCCGGCAGCAGGCTGCGCGTCCCGAGGAGGCCGCCCGCCCGGGGAAGGCGGTGCACCGTCCCGGCGCCTCGACCGCAGCGCAGCGCTGCCCGGCCCCAGCCCCCGCCCGCCCCGGCGGCTGGAGGCCGCGGCACACACCGGAGGCCCGGTTCGCGGTGTACCCGCCATCGACCACCCGCCGCCCCAACCCGCCCCACCCCCCTCCACTGCCGGGGCCTCACCGCCAGGTCCTGGGGCACGGCTCCGCTCATGGCCCGCACCGTGCCGCTCCGCCAGGCCCGGGAGGGCAGCGCAGGCCCTGGTTCCGACCCCGCCGCCTCGCCCTCGCCCGGCCCCGCCGCCAGTAACAGCAGGAGACGCTTCCCCACGGGGGAGGCTGCCGCGTCCGCCATCCCCGAAGGGCAGGAGCCGCCGCCGCCGGCCCAAGCCCACCGGTCGCCGCCGCCCCAAGACACCGAGCTAGCGACTGCCCCGCGCTGGGCCTCCGAGCACCGCCCGCCCCGATCCCGGCATGCACCTCGTCCGCGTGCCCCCCCCCCCCCCCCCCCCCCCCCCCCCCCCGCCCCCCCCCCCCCCCGGCTTCCTCTGCCCCACACTGCCCCGCGCGCTCGGCGGCCGCGCGAGGCCCTGAGGGGGCGGTGGCAGGGAGGCAGAACGGGGCCAGTCGCACAGCGGAGGGGCCGCCGGGAGGAACCGTAGCAGACGGCCTTCCCGCCGCAGGGCCTCTCATTAACGCCAAGTTCAAAATGTGAAATTATCACAGAAATTAGGGACCTTGTAACCAAAATTTCTAGGTAAACACTCACAAAACCAGTACAGTAACAGGGTGATACGTGGAATCTGAGTTGGGGTTTTGAGTATTTCAGATTGGCAGGAGTAAATGCCGTTGGCTCCAGAGTAACAGCAGTGCATCGCAGGTCTCCACAAGGTCTCTGTGCTTTGCTTTTCGGTGAGGTGGGTCTTGAAAAGGTATTTATTTAAAAGGTGATAAAGATAGGAAATCATGTTAGTAGTATGCAGGTGTCACAATTAGCTGGTACATTAGAACAGTTCTCACATAGAATAGTGCAATGCTATTCCTGCTAATAGCAGCTAACAGGCTCCTTTTCAGCATACTGGAACGCTACAAAATACTTGAGAATCCTACAGTTGCTAAAACAACCATTCGCTTCAGTCTCTCTCGGCTGGTGCAGTAATGACACAGCAGGCCTGACAGAAATGGGAATGAGGAGTGGGCACCATACTCCGTACTAGAACAAGTTTATTCTCATGGAAATAAGTTGTCTTGTACATGCTCTGTTTCCTCACTTTAAGTCACATTTGCCGCTGAATTTGCAGCAGCAGGGGCTCATGTTCACTTTCATTTATTCCAAATGATTGCACCAGCTTGTTTTGAGTAGCTGATAATACGTCATCTTTGTTACTCTCTGGTTAGAGCAATGCAATTTACTGTACTGGGAAATAGGTTAGGCAATGCCCAACACCAGTTTGTACAATGTACCTGTCCTCACAAGCACACTTCATCGCATTGTCTGTACTCATTATGGTGTGATTGTAGTTCTGATGTGGCACACAGATAAAATACTGAGCAGTTTCTAAGACAGATTTCCACATCAAGAGAAGATTCAAATGGGTCTGACTATGTATTTTGAATGGCAACACAGAACTTAGCAACTAACATCGGAACGCTGCTGTCTCCTCTTCTGCTGCATAGCATCTGCCAGTTTTGATTTACTGCACATCACTAGCTTTACTAACACCCCCCTCCTTTAAAAAAAAAAAGTACAGGAGGCAATACCTACATGAAACATTACTGAAGAGCAGCAGAGCCTTTATGCCTTGCATCTAAGTGATCGTCGTTGTAAGTCCACCATCAGTATTACATTCTTTGAAGACTGGGCTTTGCCCTCATGCTATACATTTCTTTACAGAAACAAGATCATCAGCTCTGTATTAGAAATAGTGCCACATTGTGGAAGATTCCAAGTGGTCCTATGTCCCCTTCCTATTCCACCAGCTCCAAAATGGAAATTGCTGTGATAAAGGAGCCCAGCATTTCCCATATCCCATCTCCTGAGCACAGTGCTGGATATTCCAAGGGGGTGCAGGACCAGCTAGACAAATAACCTGCCAATAGGAAGAGGCAGGATCATTAACTTCCATTGATGATCAACATAGGGAGCACAGGCCATAAAACACAAATTAACTTCAATTTATGAAATACCTAACCGCTTTTCTGTGCTAATTCTGTTGCACTGACTTTTACTAGATGTTAGAAAAATTAGTTTCATGGGCTAATTTTGTGTATTAATTTCAAATACTATCTTACTGTAAAAGAGTGAAGACAGCTACTGCTGTACATATTTAAACTACATACTTAAAAGGCTGCAAAATCCGTTACTGCAATTTCAGCTTGTGAGAGAACTCATGTAAGCAATCACCAGGCTACAATCAAAACTGTCTCTTGACCACCAAGATGGCTTCTTCTCCAGTCCACCACTGTCCCCACCTTGATCGATGGTCTTTGCTCCAGAATCCAAAGATAGGCACTTGCCAGAGCAGCTGATAGGTGGAAGATACAACTTACCTAATTTGAGAAAAGCAGGATTGACACAGACTCGCCTGTACAGGTTTTCAACCCTCCCCTTAAATATTTTATCTAAGGCCACCCCTTCCATAGACAGCAGCCATGTTCTTTGAAGAACTTTATTAAAATATATCCAAGAAGTAATCAAACATTTTCTAATGAATCAGGAGAGAACCGAAGTGAGAAAAACATCTGTACAGAGGACAGTGCTGTAAGTTTTTGTTTACATGCTTTATTTCAATGTTTCACAGTTTAGTCATTGTCTACAAAAATATATTTCTGAAACTCTGAGTCCTCTATAAAAAAGCTGGTCAGCAGCAGTGACCCTGACAAACAGAATGTACCTTGGGACAGTGTGAGCACCTCCTGTAAGCAGATCAGTGCAGCTAGAGCACTCCTGCCTCACCCTGGGAGACTTCTGTTCTTTGGGATTAAAGCTCTGCGCTAGTTCTGAATGAAGGCATTTAAAAAAAAAAATAAAAATCCTTCCACTTCTGAACACTGCGCTAAGCCTGTGAAGAGAGCTGCGAGTCAGCATATCAAACAGGAGAGTGCTAACAAAGGATGTGGCACCCTTTGGAGCAGCCACAGGGTGCTTTAGTTATGGTCAATTTTCCTTTGAGCAATCTGTTCAGAACAGCCTTCGTCTGGTGAGAACAGGTTCAGTCTGTAAGCAGAAGTACCAATGGCATACAGGCAGAGGAATTCTGTAAGCACAAAGAGAGTCCTTCTTTCAGGTCTTGATAAGGGTTCTGTTCATTTTTACCTCAACCTTTTCTGCTGTAGCTTTAATCAAGGGGAAAATTGCCTTCATACCCAAACACAAGCCAACATAGCATTGGATAGAACAGAGCCACTACCAATGCTGTCAGCTTCAACTCCTTAGTACCCATAACTGGAAATGTTTCTTATGACATAAATTATTTCATTCCTATGCTTCCTAGTCACCAGAATATCTAGGCACAAAAAAATAAGAATTGAGAAACTTGTGTCCCCCAAATGAGATCTTTCCACTCTTCCTCTGCTCAGTTATTTGACTGGTGTATAGAGATACTTGCAGCTAAGAAGAAAAAAAAAAAACGCTGCCTCTTTTAAAAAAATAAATTTATCTTGCATTGTGTACTCTGATCCTCTGGATTCACAAAGCTCATAATGAGAAGCCCGTTACCACAAAATAATCAGAGGCCTGAACTTTTAAGCAGGATGGGAATTTTCAGCAGCAAACAAGGACAGAGTAGGTACTGTCAGGCTGCTCACCTAAAATGGTGACAGACAGAAGACAAGCTCTCAGTTCATGAAAACTTTTTCCATCTGCCTGTCAGACCAGCTTTTTGAGCTAGTAGCTTGTAAAATTTAGATTTCCTAGAGATTAGAGAACTCAGGAAAGTGCTGCTGGTTATTTTAGGTACAGCTGCAATCAAAGTGCTTCTGAGCTCTGAGCTTTTATTCAGAAAAAGTTCTCATGTAACTTGTGCCTACCACCAGTCACAGTCCAATATGCTAAACCTGAGCAGCCAAGGAGGTATATGAATTTTAAGTAGCATTAGCATCATCCTTTAAAACACAGAAACCTAGAACCTTCACCGAGACAAATAGCTTATCAAAAAAGACGCTCAGCACTAGAGAATTAATATCATCTCACTAATGCTAAACAGTTAAAGCGTAATATCTGTAAGAAAACACCTGAAGTTTACTTCTTGCCTATTTTCCTTTCTTAAATTGCTTGGTGGAGAGTGGGAGGGTGGAGGAGAGAAATTAATCACTTCACTGTATCAGTAGTAAGCCATTATACAAAGGCAGTACTGGAGAAAAATTTAAAACCAACAAAAAAATCTGAAGACTTGGTGACTGCAAAAGCTTTCCTCAGCTTCCCAAACTCTCAGCAGCCTAAAAAGAGGATTTTGTCCACACCTCAAGATGTACTTTCAGTCTGTTCCCAGCTGTTCAGGTTCCAGTTATAGACATATTGAGGGAAGAACTGCAGGAGGCAAACAGACCCACACAAAAGGTGTGCCTCCCAGACAGCCCCTACTGTAATGTACCCACACAAAATGAACAAATCCATCAGGAATTGTTACATCTTGTGCATGGAAAGGCTGTAACTAAAAAGTAGCAAGATTAAATTAAAGTAAGATCTCGAATTAAGGAAAATCTTCTCCTGTGGAACCTATTTTGCTAAAGACTCCATACCCCTCAAAGAAGTGAGTCATATTCAATCATTTGGGAAATGGGAAGAGGCCTGAGAGCAGCAATCCTGCCTTGGCTTCAGCTGACAAGCTGAGAATATTCCTTCTCCTTTAGCATCACAAAACACGGTGTGGAAACCTATGTCTTGCCCCGCCCACTACTGGAGATGCAGTATAGGCTGGCAGAGCTGAAGCAGAGTAATTTGGTTGTTAAAAGCTGCCTTCTCCATCAGCACAGAGCTGTCACTAGCACTGGTATGTTATTCTAGTTGACGCAGCTACACCATAAACCCCCCCCCCACCAAAAAAAAACCCAGTAGAACAAAGCTTAGAATTCTAACATGACAGATACCTTGTGGATAAATGTGGCCATACTGTGTGTGAGGAACTAGCAACTGAAGCTGCAAATTATTGCCACTTTCTGTCTCCCAGCCCAAGTCTTTCCCATTTCCACATTCTCTTGCCTTCTCCAAGTTACAGACTCCAGGGTGTGCTATTCTGAAGCTTCACAAACACAGTGGCCACCAGAACACTATTTGATGACATTTTAATCCCTTCCAAATTATTCACAAGGCTAGCCTTGACACTGTTGCTTTTAACTTCAGGCCTAGTACTGCATAGACAAAACTTTGTATGGTCAAGAACTAGCAATGCCTGTGCTATGTCTGTTCTCACAGGAAATCTTAATTAAAACAAGCAAAGTAATACACAGAGCTGAGCCTAACCTGCATTCTACCAAGGGCATAATAAAGACAATAGTCACAACTTGTCCAAGTCCCATTAACATTTTTCTAATATTCCCCATGGCTGCACTTAGAGACGTTCAACCACATTAAATTTAAGCTGTAAGTCACAACTGAAAAGTCTGCACTGAAGTCTGGTGTCAGGAACGCTGAGGGCCATCCATGATTAGGCAGCTCCACTTCTGTTTCCAAGTGCACAGGGACAATTCTCTGCCACGGACAACTGAGGCAGATTGGGAAAAATCATTGGCTAAATCAAGTATTTCCGAGGGGAGGCAAGGTCACTGCTGCCCTGCCCCAGAGAAGGAGAAAGATTCACTGAGAGATTAAAACTAAAGGGTTACAAAATAAAGGCAAGAGCTAAAGTTTGCCAGTAATGAAATGCCTTCTTTCATCCTGTATGAACAGGAAACAGTCTCTGTAGGGTGTTAAAGAAGGTCCTAGGAGAAGAAACCCTCCTACTTTTTTCTGCTGCCAGAGGAGAGGAGAGAAGGTGCTGCTATTGGTCAGCAGGAATCTCTCTGTCAGCATCCAGTTTGCTCGTCTCTCCCGGGGAAGGGGTACGTGGTGCAGAGTGAGAAACAGATGGGATTCCATGAGCTACGATCCCTTCCACCACTGGAGGCTCTGGTAGCCCAGGGGTGGCTACTCCCACTACTCCTGGAGGAAACCTAAAACCAACAGAAATATAGAAATTACCAACTTGCCCAACAGACTTACATAAGGGAAAAGGAACTGTGCCCTTGGGCACCTGCTGAATACAAATCCCTCTTTCTAACAGAAACACTCCAAGATCGAACACAGGAAAAGTCCCTGGAGCTGAAGAATAGCAGTGATACCCTAATACCACATGACCCCTGTTCTCAGACAGGCAGAGATTGTCTCAGATCACATACTAAGCATTTGGAAAACAGGTACAAGGTGTATCTCCAGTGGAAAACAGCGTGAGGCACTGTACAAAGGCACCCTGAAGAGCTGGAATTCCCTCCCCAACAGCAGGAGTGCAAGCTGCCAGTTATCCTTCAATGCACTGTAAGACAGAAAAAGTAAGGCTTTGAACTATTAAAAAGCTAGATCTAAGATGAAAAACAGGAGAGTGATACTCATGAATTGCCAATGAACCATTTTTCCATTCTTCCTCCCCGTGCCTTCTCCGCAAATATGTCTGAACCTCTGGAGTCTCAGAGAAGGAAAAAGAATATATTCCTACTTTGCAGATAGGAGAAAAACAGAAGGGAAGCAACCTGCCCACAATCACTTGGCAGGTCTGTAAGGAACAAATAAACTGAAATACACTCTATTTAGGCCACTGCCCAAATCCACTGGACAATGTCTCTTTAAATATTTCATATGTGGGTTACAGGTAAGAACTGTGCTTTTTCTATACAGCCCTAATGATACACACAACTTCTAAATGTTAAGATCCAGACCTCTTTTCAGGCACCCATCAGGCTTTCTTATATTAAGATTTTTTTTGGGTAGGTCTTGCAAGGATTTGGAAAAACTCACCAGCAAGCAGCTGAAACTAAATATGATCAAGTAAATGTTAAATCCTAGTACATCTTCAGGAGTGCTGCTGTTAAGATTCTGGGAAGAGCTCATATACAGAGTATATAGGAACAGAAACATACCTGAATGCAAGTACAAGCCGTTCTCAAACCCAAGGAGGGATGTTTGCCTACTTCAGTAGAAAGTTAGCCTTGGAAGCAGTAACTTTGGACAACCTATGGGTCTCACCTGTAAGCTGCAGCTCCATTAAGTTCTGGATGGACAGTTGCAGGATCAATACTGGACCACTGAGCTGCTAACAGCAAGTACTCCTTATTAACACAGTTCCTCAAAGCATCAGGTATGTGACCTGCAAGAGCGCCAAGAATGACAAAAAAAACCAACCAGGACACAAGTAGGAAGAGCTCATCCCCTGATGCATTTACAAAGGAAAATAGAATGAAAATGTGCAACATCTTTTCCATCTACCTCCACAGGATAACAATGGACTGGGGAGACTCCTCTGACAACTGGTCTCTGGACAAGAAAATTCCTTCTCACTTCTGTGATCTTGTGGAAATTACTGGCCAGAAACCGCAACTGTGAAGCCTCACTTTCCCCAAGAGACAATATGTACTACTCCAGAAAACAGGTGTACAATATAACCATCAAAGAAAATATTGCAAAGGATTTGGAAGAGCTACTGGGTATAAAGCTTTTCCAGAGAGGGAAAGCACCACTTCAGCATTAGTTATGAGGGTCTCAGAAGGCCAAGAGACAACTATCAACTTACGATCCAGTTCCAGAAACCAGTGATTGAGTCTGAGTTTTCAGAACAATCAGCATAATCCTTGCAGCGAACTAACAAAAGAATACTAATTCAGCAGCAGCTACAGAGCACACAGTATTCCTCATTACCTGTAATAGCTCTGCGGATCTCTTTAGCTGCATCTTCTCTGGACTCAATGGAAGCCTGCTCGCTGTACCAGGCCGTGTGAGGGGTGCAGATCACGTTGGGTGCATCTTTTAAGGGCCCCTGAGCAAAGCTGTGGGGAGGGAGGGACGAGGGTGGAGAAAAAAAAAAAGTGGTTTCTCTCCAGAAGTGATAATCTCATCTGTCATCTTGGGTATCACTGTAACTCAAATATCAAATATCAAAAAAACCGACAGGATCATCCAGCGTAGTGAGTCACAGGATAGCAGAGGAACGCAGGTATAGCATTACCTGAAAGGCTCAGACTCATGCACGTCCAATGCTGTTCCTCTGATTCTCCCCTCTTTCAAGGCTTGTGCTAATGCTTTCTCATCTACCAGCCCTCCCCGGGCTGTGTTCACTAAGAAGCAGCCCTGGCGCATCTGAAAGAAGAAAAATATTAAGTGGGTTCATAATGAGACTTTTCATAGAAGCTAAGTGAATCTTGGGAAGTCTACTGGAAATAAGCAGGAGCCTGCAGTGATTAGATGAGGCCTGGATGAACTAGGAGTGCTCTCACTGCAAAACTAACCACGGGGGAAATGCCTGCAAGCAATGCTTGAGAAATTGCTTTAAAAATGAACAAACAAAACCACAAGACAACAAGGGCAAAAGTGGAACCTCTCAAGTTCTACGCTCCACATTCATCCTACTACATTAAAAAAGAAAGAGGACATGAATCAAGTATCCAGCTATACAAAACTGGACTACTACGTCCAGACATAGACTAGTGGAGTAGAGCCCGAGACTGACTTTGCAGTGGGCTTGGGCAGAGAGGCTTTGCCAGAGCTGTGCAAAGAAACTTATAGTCCCAGCCACACCACATCTGGCTCTAAACAGCAGAGTCAATTATGCATTTTAAAGGTAATTTGAAATTACTGAATCACCTAAAACATTCTTTATAAATGAAATTACTTGGCAAAAAGAGCCCATCCCATTCATCTCTTAACATGAAATTCTATACAGCACAAAGCACAACCACCCGAATCCACACGCTCCCAGCCTCCAAAGGCTGCTGGAGGCACACGACAGAGGCAGCAGGATTCACACGCTCTCAGCCTCTGTGAAAGCAGCAGTTTCTGTTTGCATTCATTTCCACAGTGCTCTGTGGGGGAAATCAAGCTCCTGCTGCACCTGTTTAATAGTGAAGTCATTGATGAGGTGATGGTTATGTTCATTCAGGCTGCAGTGCAATGTGATGCAATCGCTGTGCATTAGTAGATCCTGCAGGGTTCCTACTCGTTGTAAACCCAAGGATCGCTCCACTCCATCCGGCAGATAGGGATCATAGAAAATCACGTTGAAGCCAAAGGACTTGGCTCGCAGAGCCACTGCCTGTCCAACTCGGCCTTCACAAAAGAAAACCCACAATCATCAAGGAAAGGTAAAACAAATTTTAAAGACAAGATACTGGGGCAGACTGGGAGCTACAGTGGAGTTTACTGACAGGGCCCAAGGTACTGCAGCCCTGGAAACCCTTCATATTGCCACAGGGATCCAGGAGGTTATTCTGTGCTGATCCCATGTGTCTAATTCTAGTCCTTCCCCATGCAATAGTCAGATCTTAGCCTAGAAGGAACTGTTTTTCAAACCAGATCTGGACACTGAGTCAGAGGCAATAATAATCTGATTACAAGAACCTTGAGAAATAATTGGTAGCTTTCATGTGGCTTTGTTACTGATACAGAGCCTAGCACACAGGGAAAAAATCATTGAGATCGGTCTGAATGCGCCAATTCTTCTAGCCATTTGAATATGAGAAAAAAATCCCCAATCCCACGACATACACCCAACTCTTGAAGATATCCAGCATCACAGAATAGGGCACTAACATTCCTTACAAGTCAGCGTGTGTCACAATGATCAGCTACAAAATTATCACTTATTTCAGACTATGACTCTTAGGTTCCCAAAAACTTTCACAGTTCATTTTTCAATCTAACAATTCCCATCACTTACCTAGTCCAATGATGCCCAAAGTCTCCCCACGGATACGCACAGCACCTCCAGCCACCTCTCGAATCTGTTCTACACTGGAGGCTCGATTCCCTTCCCGCATCGCCTGATGTAGCCAAGTAACACGGCGATAGAGGTTCAAGATGTGGCAGAGGGTTGAGTCAGCGGTCTCTTCTACTGAGGAGGAAGGGATGTTGCAAACCGCAATGCCTACAAAGCCATAGAGGTCATATAAGATTTTTAGCATTACAACACTAAAGCAACATAGAACTCTTCAGGCATAAGCGCTGAAAGACAATTCAGTGCTCCAGAACTACTCCCAAGAAACACAAGATTCATTTCAGAAGCTCATTCTACAGCAACACAGGTCCACTCCGCCAGCTTTTTAACCCAAGGAAATACCATTCTTTCCTCACAAATATCCATTTGATTGATATGTGCATCAGAAAAAAAAACACAAACAAGCTGATATGAGAAAATTGGGTGATTTCACTGAATTTCACTGAAATTTTTTTTGGAGTTGGAAGGGACCATAGAGATCATC
>BJBW01006537.1:0-23611 GCA_004320125.1 Scolopax mira
GTCCGGTTGCAGTGATTTCAGCTGAAACCACGACAATATTGTAGTTTAACTTATTTTTTATAAAAGGGGGATTTTACAGGGATGCTTTGCTTTCTGGTGCCTACCAGATCATGGCAGAGAAGGGCACTTGTGTAACTCATTTAGGGGCATTTTAGATTTCCCTACAAAGATGTAACTGTCTGCAGAGGGTGTTGGGTGAGGGCATACCAAACCCTCAACATCAACGTAAAGGCAAGTCGACTGTCTGGATAAAATTGCTGCTGGACACATTGATACCTGGAGACCAGGCAAGGCAGTTCACACCAATGTCATGGTTTCTTCACAGAGGTGTTCCCCAGTTTGTCTGTCTAGGTCTGCATAAATCATCTCTCTGCTCAGGTGGGTGTACATCTATCTTTTCCACCTGGTGTGGAGCCCCCAACCCTACTGGCATGCTCTCCACTGCACATAAGGACCTTCTAGCCTCATTCATTGCCAGGCTGGGAACATGAAACCTCTCCATCTGAAGCTCTTGTTTCTGGACCTCACCAGAAGCAGCACATTCAAAAGGACACCTACTGATCCCAATTGACAGCTGATGCTCGTTTTGTGGCCCTTTGTTTCTGGTATGTGTCAATTAATGCCCTTAACCCTTCATGCCCCAGAAGCCCCAAACACAGAACTCCTTTAGGAGAACAACAGGCCAAAGACTTCCTACAGCACCAAGTACTCCCAGCTTATCCCACGTAATCTTCCATCGCTGGTGCTGCTGCATCCACTCAGGTGTGCACAATTTAATGCAATTCATGACCCCTTCCTGTCACTGTGCATCACATGGCCTTTGTTGCAAACAGCTGTTATTTATTCTAAGACTGTCTTGAAGTCTTACCCAGAAAATTTCAAAAGCTGTGATTTGCTTTCTAACTTTTTTTTTTTTCATAATCAGACTGGGAAATTGATGGGGATTTTTTTCCCATCCACTTTTAGAAGCCAGGATCGTGTTTTGCAAACAAAGCAGCTGAGTAATCTTACAGTTAACCTCTTCCCTTAAGGGAACATTTTTCACTTGTTCACTTTAAGGACTTTGCAATGAAAATCCTTGATTAGCTAAAGAACGTGTGTTAATTAGTATTTAATTATGAACTTCCTCTGATGATCTTTCCTTTGGAAGTATTAAAAAGCTTAGCTAGCCTCTTACCATCTTTGTGGTCATTTGAAACAAGAGGCCTGCTTAATAATGACAAAGGGAAGAGCACTGCAAAACTTGATTTAAACCTTATCCAGAGACAATCCAGCCCCTCTGAAAGTAGAATCTATACGAAAAACATCCAGGCAAAAGCAGTTTAGTTTAGTTTGGCATCTTCAGTTTAAACAGGTCTTAAAGACAATTTGTACAAGAGTCTAGAAAGCAGCAAAATTGGAGGAAAGGAACAAGCTCTGGCTGAACGGCTCATTATGGCAGAAAACGATCTCATCTGGTCCTGCAGGTGAAAGGTTACGTCCATCACCCCACAACAAAATCCCCAATTTGTACAAGTAACAAACTATCTGTGATCATTGTGGCTTTTGATCCCCCAGCATGAAAGAACCATATACATTTACAAAAGAAAGTAAAGAAGTAGCCAATAAGGGGATTTGCCTCAAATTTACCTATCAAAATCCCAAAGACATGGATGTGAGAGAAGAGGCCACTTGCCTTGTCAGAGGAGGGGAACAGCCAGCCTAGCCACAGAAACTGCTTGAAGAAGCATGGAGAGGTAGACTATATCCAGCTCTCTTGTGTCCTGGGCAAGTTCTCTCAAAAGCCAGACATAGCTTGGCAGGGAGTGTATTTACGTATCCCTTCCTGTGATCTCCCAACAGCTGATCATGGGGGAAAGTTATGTATTTCCTAACTACAAAAGACAGGTCTGGAATTTGATTCCTTGTGGGTAACAACAGTGAGATCAAGAGCTGAGCTCTTTTTTGAGTCATTCATCAGCTCAGATGAGAGTTCTCACAGAATCTGTGCTCTTTATCAATTCTCCAACTATATAAGTAGAGATGTGTAAGACCCACTATTTTCATTTATTAAAACTTTCTGTGTAATTTGACAAACTGCAAGAAAGTTCTAGATATAACTGAACATTAATTAATCTTCTTGCATTCTTGTAAACCTCCAGTTCAAAGTAGGACATACTGTAAAACATAAAAGGAGAATGATTGTCTCTCGTTCAAGATACCCACTAAGACCCTGCCTCTGTCTTTCCCTGAGCTCAAACCCAGGCCACTTCCTGGTCTCTGAAGCACCGGAGACCTCTAAAGCTTCTGTCTAGAGCATCAGTTATACATCCCCCAATTTTAGATCAAAACTATTAGCTGGAACATAATCAGGGAATGAAGAAGGCCTTTAAGATAGATCCAGGTCCTCATCATTTTTAGATATCCTATTTGTGGATGAGGAGCATGTGGGTTTATGGCTTTTTGGTGGAAAAAGGGTGGAGCATTGAAATCCAGGAGGTCCTGTGTCTCATGAGGAGGAGGGTAGCAGCAAGCTGGCATTGCCAGATGTGAAGCTGTGGGAAAACATCTCCTGATGGCATCCCCCATGGAAGCCACTGTCACTTCCTGAGGCTGTCCCCAGCACAAGTCAGTGTCTGCTCAGACCTGCTGGCTGATCTGTTCTTAGGCATTCTCCCCGTCCCATTTTGGACAAATCACTCTGTGTTAGACCAAACAGCTTAAATAGTGAGACCTGGTATTCAATAGCGCAAGCTCCAACAGAGAGGAAAACTTTCCTATAGGGCAGCTGAGGCTCCGAAGGTCCAAGTCTGCACATGCCTGTTTCTCCCTTTGCCCTGTAAAGTCTGAGGTGGCTGCATTCCTGAGATGGACAGCTTAGGAGGAGGTAAACAAGATGAAGGTGAGGAGAAGAATTTTTCAGGTTATTATATCCATATCCAAAACATGTCCAAACCCAGTTTGGAGGAACTGGAAACACAGAAGAGGAAATTGGTTGCAATCAATGGCCAGGGGAACTTCTTCAACTGGAATGGCCTCCAGGAAAGGGGATGAGTGAACCATCCTCAACAAGTGTCTGAAAGAGAAGCAGCTATTGGAGACATCCCACCTGAGCAGAGAGAAGGGCCCTGCAATGGAGCCTGGAGATAAAGGAGAGGAGTGTGAGCAGCTCTGCTGCACCAGCAGTCTATGAGGAATCTACTGGAGTTGTGCCTTCACAAGTAGATGGACACTCAACAGGCACATGGGGTGCCTGTGAGCCTAGACCCTAAGTACTTGTACCCTAAGTACTTGTACCCTAAGTACTTCACTGGTGTCCCAGGCTGAGTTAGCCCATTTGTTCTGCAAGCAGCTAGGGGGTGAGGCACCCATTGCAGTCAGTGGATATAGGTGACCCACAGATTCTCAGTGGGTCAATAGACCCCTGAGAATCATGCTGCAGCCCATCCCAGGGTATATACATGTTTTATCAAGTGAACTGCATCCCTGAGTCCACCCCAGGTTTCGCTCTTTCCGTTAGAACCACTAAATCATAAAACACCCCATGCTGGAGGGACCTACTCTGGCCTCCTTCTCAGAGCAGGGACAGCCATAAAAAATTGATTGTTGAGGGTTTCATCAGTTGACTGTTGAAGTTGAGGGTCTGCAGCCTCTGCAGGCAGCTAGTATCTATTATGGTACATTAGACATGTAAGCATTGGTGTCTGATGCCAATGAGGTGGCAGATCTGACTTAGGATCTGTGGAAGACCAATGCCCAACTGGACAGGCAGCTGGAGGCCAGCCAGAATATCCCATGGCATCTTAGCTATCAGTATGTTCAAGTGTCTGAATAAAACTACAGGTGTCCAAACATGGAGCCAAACTCTCATACGGTGAAATGGTATTAGAAGCTGGTGCCATAGTGGGGTTAAACAATTCCACCAGCACTGGTCTTCCTCATGTCCTCCTGCACCTGCCAGACTCTCTTTATGGAGCTCTGTTGAGTTCAGTGTTTGGATTTTCCAAGTAAGGCTCTGTGAACCCAGCGTAACTATGACTCTTACAAGATAATCAGATTCCAGCAATTAAAAAAAAAAAAAAAGTATAATAATTACGGGCTTATAAAAATCAAGATGTGTTCTCTACTTCACATTCATTCTTTAGCTACCTGCTCATTGTCCCAGATTAGACAGGGAATAAAGACTGTAAAACACAAACAACCCTGAAATCCCATGCCATGGACAGCTAAATCCCCTGCCTTGTGGCTCCAGAACTCTTCACCGTCTTATGTACTTCCACCAAACAATTGTCTTGCTAGGAAGGAGCGCTTTCAGGCCTCGATGGGAGTGGAACTAACTGCATTTCAAAATGGTCCACAAGACCATGTCAAGAGTTTTGCTGGTGACCTAAGACCAGTTCTGTACTCCTGTGGAGAAATATATAACTGTGGTGAAATTTGCACATGATGATTTAGGCCAGTATGAAAGAAAGTCTATTCTTGGCCATCAAAATGGAACAATCAGCTAAAATCAGTGGGAATTGTGCTTGAGTACTGCAGTGCGGGGATGAAAAATTACAGGCATGGTAGAAATCTGTAATGTATTTACCATGAGGAAGCTGAAGGCACAACTCCAATCCTACTCACTATACTTTTTTATAAAAGTGCATCTGTATTTGCTTTTCATCAACCTGTTATGCAAAGAGTACTAAGATCTTTGAGTCATGTGAGGAGAGTCCAGCTCCTCTAGGACCTCTGGCAACTCAACTTGCATAACTCTTAACACTAATGTATAACTAAAGAGGGAAAGGGATACCAGATGTTAATGGGTGTAACTCCATTAATTTCAATAAATTACGGTGCTAATTCCAGGCCTCAACTGAACCCACTATATTTTTCATTGGATTAGGTGCAGAAAATAAACAAGCCTTTTGTACAGCTTTCAGGAAGATAAAGTATCCAGGTTCTGGCTTTCCAAAGTTATTTGCTCCCAGACAAGAGAGAGTAAAAATGAGACATTTCAGTCTAAGAAAGCAGCAGCAAACTGAAAAGGGAGTTCAGAATAGAAACACTTGGAAAATCTTCTTTGTCCAACAACTCATGCTCTAGGTATAATATTCTGTCCCTGAAACTAAAGCTGAAGGAGATTTTATTACAAATGCAGCTGCATTTATAATTAGACAGTGAAAAGTAGTAGGAAAAAATAGCATACGAACACTTTTGTATGGGGACTGTGTGACCTAATAGCTGCTTTTCAACTCTAATATCAGTGATTTTGTGCTCTAGTTTCCTTCATCAACTGACTGGGGACTGTTTTTCAAGTCATTAGGAAACTAGGAACATACCAATTTTATTGCAGAATCACAGAGAAATGGCACAGATAAGAAAAAAGATGGAGGTTTTACTCTTACCTAAGCTGATTGTGCACTGTTTAAACCTGATTGATGCAGTGGCCATGTCTGTTTTGCTACTGCTAGGTGGGGGAGAGGAATCAGACCCCGCATGATATTTCCAGAGAGCAAGTTACAGACGAAACTTGGAGAAGTGGCAGTTCTTTGTGTTTCCATAGCAACCCAAGCTGCAGTTGTCAGTAATTAAAATTAACTCCATAGCTTTATTAGAATGCCAGGAGTTGCCTTCTCAAATGATGGAGAAAAAGCAGAAGCCACCATATCTGCAAAAATAAAAGACTTTTGTATTCATCTCAGTCACTCCTACACCAGCGTTCAGCTCCGTTGCATCCTAGCCCTTTGCCATTTGCAGCACAGTTTCAGTATCAACTTGGCCAGCAGTGGGAAATGTCATCTAGATTTTAACCCAACTCCCACAGCAAGCCCAGACAGCTCCCGTGCTGACACGTGGTTCTCCTGCTGCCCGCTGCAGGTGGAGATGGGTGAGAGAACTTTTCTCCAGGCCAGGTTCACCTAGAGCCCATTGGCCACTGAGGTAAGGACTGATGAAAAGGTGCATCCTCTGAGTCCTCGGACAGAAAAAAACATTAAGATGTTTTTGCCAAGCTCTGATATGACTTGAGGGTGGGTACTTTCATTCCCAGGGAGCTGGCACCCCTGAGCTGCAACCCCCAAAACAATCATCTCTACCACAGATTGTGTGGGGAGGGAGGGGGTCCAGACTGCAGCAAGTGGTGCTGGTGTTGGAGGAGGGGAAAATCACAGCCCTTCAACCCTACCCAGCCATACTCTCCCACAAAAAGCTCCCTGGCAAGGTGCTTATCATAAGGAATACATCTACATCTTAAGCAAACAGAACAGGGGAGAAAGTTCAGCTCTAAGCCCCTGACCAACCAGTGATGCTTCAGCCAGATAATTCCTGGCTCTGTCCTGGACCTTCCCCACCAGCTGTCTGCAAAACAGACTTTGGGCACACATGCTCAGATGGTTCATGGCAGGATTTTTCCCTAATGTGACTGTTAGACTGATTCACGTAGACTGCACGGCGTTTGGCTCCCTCCACCCCACAAATTCTCCAGCACTTTCCCAGGCGACTTTGCAACCTCATATGCCCTCATGCTAAATATACTCCACCAGGATTATGTGACAAAACTACTGCTGTGATGGGCTGCAGCACTTTACTCATTTTCCTTTACACAAGTGGAACTGGAAAAACACAGTAAAAATAACAAGCATGTTTTTATGGCCAACCTCCCCCTCATGGGGCCCAGGGGAGAGCCAGGGCCAAGTGCTGCTTAGTGTAGATGCAGTCAGTCTTCTCCGGAGGGAGCAGAACAGACATGAACCAGTCTGTGCTCCTTGGCCTTCCACCCGAAAATCAGCCCTTGGCTCTCTTATTCAGTAGTAGTGATGTATCCGTAGAGAGTACTCAAAACCAGTCCTGCCTCCAAAAAAATCCTTAACTCAATAGAAAAGTAAATTATTTTGCTACTCAGAGACAGATTATATTTTCCAACTGGCTAAGAGTGAATTGAAATTCATCTCTTAGGACTATAGCCTACCAGCAGGTAACATGTCCAGCAAAACATTCTCATTAGGTGATCTTAGAGTTGTTAGGAAAGCCAAAACAAAGGGTTATATTCATAAAAAAATATTTTCCTAACATCTACGCTGGAATGACACCTGGTAACAGCAAAAGAAGCACTTGCATTTCATTGTAGTAAATCAAATAAGGTGGGAAATTGTACCACCAATGATTTATATCTTTGGAATGAATGAGAGTACAAAAATACATACATATACACCTGTATCTTAAGCTCAGTAATAACATCAAAGCTATATGCAGAGAGGCATATACTGTGGTTTGGTAGTAAAGGTAAAATACATGATTAGCATGACGTCTCTTACTAAAAATATCATCAACAAATGCGACCAAGTCTTGAGAGAGCTTCTGTGGAAATGATTGACTTCAACAAAAAAGGTTCAGCTGGAAGTGTCTGGTTTTAAAATCTTTTTTAAACACAGTTTGAAGCAAAATTTTGTTGATTTTTACATTTGGAAATCATCTAACTTTTTCTGTTTGGGCATTTCCTCTTATTTAGACAACAAATACCTGGGAACTTTTGTTTTTCCCAATTTTCCCTTAAAACACCAGTTCAAGAATTACTCACAGAGCAGCCCAGAAGCAGCTCAGAGCTGCACCTCAGTAACCCATCCTGCAGACTGAACAGCCCCCTCACACTGTGAGTGTCGTTCAACACTTCCGGCTCTGGTTTCATGCTGAAACAAAACTCTGCTGCAGGCACAAACCACATTTTCCAGGAATGTCTGTACAAGCGGCGCTACACCATGATGAGCATTCAGGGCATGTGAACAAGAAGGCTCTCGATCCTTTGGAAGCAAGGTCATGGTTAAAAGTCTCTGCCATCATTTCTCACAGCTTGTTACACAATGCTATCAATAGTCAAAATCCTCCCAGGAGTCAGGATATTTTTCAAAATGAGGTTGTATTGCTCAGGCGTTGTGCTGGGGTTGTATTGCTGTGCTGCTGCATCTGACTGCTTCCTTTCTCTCCCGCTTGAAACTTGATAAGATCATGCTGGGAAATGGAGCATAAAATGGATAAACAATGATGCTACTTGGTGAGAAATGCACACAGGAATAGAGGAAATCCTACATTTCCTTATGAAGATAACTTTTCCAGTAAGACTTTAGGCAAACACGCAGGTTCTAGTCACAAGGAGAGCCTGACATGAGCCAGACATGAGCCCCTATGCTTGTGTGAGTTGTAAAGGGGCATTTTAGCCTCTATTTAAGAGGTGTCTACCAAGAGCCAGAGCAGAAATCCACATTCAGACTTTGGGTGCAAAGGGCTTAATGCTGATGAGCATTTAACTCCAACCACGACCCACTGGTGCAGGCTGCCCAGGAACCTTACTGGCCGCTTCACCAGAGGCATGCCATGCCTCTGGTGGGGGGCACATGCCTCTGGTGGGGGGCACATCTTCAGGGATAGGTGTGTGTCCCCCCCAATTGCTAAACATGCTCCCATGAGTAGGAATGACCTCTGCCAACTTTGACAACAGGGTGGCGCTGCTGCTTGTGCCCCTCAAGCAATGCAGAGTGTGTACACAGGCAGAAATCTGTGCACACACAGCACCATCTCGAAACCCACACCGTGAGCAAGATTTCCACATGGGGAAAGAAGGTATACGCAGGTAAGAAGGATGTGTTAACTCCCCTGTCCCAGCCCACCTGGAAAAGGGGTCAACAGCTCACAGTTTTAACATTAAGTCCATGCCCAAGTGCTTGGTTAGAAGCCCTCATTGAGTGAGCAGCAGCACAGCTTTCCCAAAGCAAGCTGTCTGGAAAGATGCCCAGCTCTCCACTCATGGGATCTGAATTGTTTTTAAGGGACTTACTCCAGGGACTTTTCACACCTATCACATCCATCCTGCCATATTATTACAATCATTCACTCTTCATAAGACACACAGCCTCCTGAGCTGCTGAAAGACAAAGCCACAACAGGGAGTGAAAGGTGCATCTGATGTAGGCTGCCCTTAAGGACTTTCTCCCTTCCAGGAAGATCCCAGGAGCAGGGTGGTGCCAGAGGAGACCAGGGACTGTGCATGGGTGGGATGGAACTGGCCAAATGCAGACATTGTTTCCTGCAGTAGGCACCACAAACTTGACTAAGAGTCAAGGGAGAGAAATGCATCTCAATTCAAGCACACACTGAAGGGGCTTTGAATGAATCAATCTGTAAAGTCAGGATCAGCACTGAGAAAGAAATACAGGTCTTCACTTAACTGCCTGTTGCAGTGGGACACAAGGATGTGTGAACTGAGCACCTGAAGTTAGGCAAAACCAAGTTCATCTCAAGCAGTCTTGGGTTTAATATTACAGATTGCACCAAAACGGTGTGATTCAGATTCAAACATCTTCATGCAGGTACCTACATGCCCAACACGCTTTTATTTCACCTTCTATTTCTTATCTGGGAGAGCTACAAATTGTGGAGCCAGGTATTATCCTGCATATTGTCTCTGACCAGATAAAATTTAAGCCAGAAAAATATCCTTCCCAGTGTTTGGAAAGCAGCCGTCTCTGCACAGCATGATGGAGGTAGGAAGGAGAGGGGAACCCCAGTTCTCAACACCATCATTCAGAGAGCCCCATGCTGTAAATGCCTTCTCCTCCCATCCTGCGTGGTGGGATGCACACGACACGAGTGAGCACCAGCAGTGCTGGTGGAGACATCCAAGGTATGGCTTCAAAATATCAGCATCTGCTCTGAAAGGGTTAAACCCATTCTCTGTGTCTCTCTGACCTGTCAATAGTGATAAAATTGCCTTCTTTCCTCCTGCATTTTCTATATACCGCTACATAGTGGGATTCCAACATGCAGACGCGGCTTCTCTAGGGCTTTATATGTTTTGTCATGGTTGGCTGCATTTCTCAGAGCTCTTCCTTTTACCTTCATTAAACCTGAATAAAAAAGGTTCTATTAAAAAATGCAAAGAACTAATTTTTCAAAATCCACCCTTGCCTTCAATTTTGCAATGTTAAGAACTGTTTCTTTCATTTGGTTTAATCCCAACTGCAAAAGAAAGGAAGAAACCCTGTTGAAGGGTTGAACCAAGAACACAAATGCCTCAGGACCAAGCAGAATCAGCCCAACAGAACTGCCTGCCCAATTGGCCAAACTAGACTCTCCATGATTAGAGGTCATGGTCTCCGATGAAGACATCTTCTCAACAGAGCCATTTAGAACAAGAGCCAAACTTCCCTGCTCCAATGCATCTTCTGCAGAGCCCTTTCTTCCCCTGACTGGCATTAGGTGCCCAGGGTTAATATACAGCCTGGGGCTGTATAAATCTCCTCTCATGTGTGCTAAACTTTTTCCCAGCTGTGACCCACTCTTAAAAGAGCATTTGGACAGATTGTCAGGAACTGGGACCAGAGTAATCAGATAACTTCCAACCAGACAAGGTGGAAATCTTGTGTTAGGTTTAGTTTCACAATTAAACACCCATTTTCAACATGAATCTTGTCTCTAAGGCTTCTAATTCACTTGGGCTATTTTTAAAAGCTTACCAACAAGTAAAATCTCTGTGTTTTAAAGAGCTCAGTGCATGGGGTTGGATATGGACTGCAAATTGTCAGCGCCCTGCTCACATCAAAGGGGCAGGCAATGACATCGAACTTGGACAGCCAGACAAGAGGTACACAAAAGCCCAGGCTTTCTTGAGGCTTTGAAACACTTGTATAGGTCCCTAAAATGACAGCTTGGGTTTCTGGGTAAGGTTTCTAAGCAGCACAGACAAACAGACAGCAGAGGGGACTGTGCCAGGAAACTGCAATGCCTCTAAAGTTGAAAAGGCCATTGTCGATAAGCTTGGGGTATATACTTGAACTTACTGCTTTATAAAAAAACTCTTTTACACCAGTTTTATTAATCCCTGTTGCTGCACATGAAAATATTAGTGTAAGATGTCAAACTAGTCATCACAATGTTTTTAAACTCATGGTAACAGCCACCAGAATAGCTGTTTTGTCTAATATTTTACTTCAAGCAGAGAAAAGTGTAGCAGCATTTCTGTCTTGGCATATCATGTAACACAGCAATAGCCTTCAACAGCTTTTAAGCATTTTTTTGGTGTGAAGCATTCAAAGCAAAATGATCAAAGAGCAGGAAATATATGACACCTGCTCATTCCCTATAGCTGATGGAAACTGGGGGTTGGTTTGTGTTCTCATTGGCTTCTGATTGTTTCCTGCTCCAGCACAGAAAAACAAGTTTTTGTGACTGCTTAGGAAGAGAAATCAGTTCAAATGCTTCAGACCTAAAATCAGATCTGCAGCTGACCCTCCCTGAATTAAAGTGAATATCCCTCATTACGAGAAACATCAGATAATGCTCTAAAAAATGTCTGTCATTTAAACCATGTTCTCTTTGTCTGAGCCCTCTGCATATACTTTCATTATCATGGCAGAATTGTACAGCCAGCATCTTCTGTTTGGCTGACTTTTTTAAGGCAGAGAAATGGAGGCAGAAAAGCAAATCAGCTACACACAAGCCTGTAGGGGTGGTTGAGCCCAGCCTTATCCCACCAACATCAGAGCACTAGTTGTCCTCTCTAGCAAGTGGAGGGAAAGCAAGACCTCCACAGCACAATTCAACTCTCCCAAGACACAGGCCACCTTGGGAAGTTCACATCTCTCCATCACCACACACACAGACAGAAGCAGGTGAGGTGCTTCACTGATGTCTCTTGTTAAAGCATTTGAACCTGGGGAATTATGAAAGAGCAGAACACAGCCTGAAGTGGCTTTTATAATGCCACATTATTTGGCTGGACTGTTCACTTCGCTTTTCTGTGACCATTACTGGAAACCAGTATTAAAATATTCTATTCCAAATGGCAGAGGCTTGTTATTTGGAGGCTTTCATTCATCTCACAGCAACTCTAACTGTCCTGCAGACCTTGATGAGCCCAAGCATGTATGCTTTCAGCAGGTCAGGCCTCCTGGTCCCCTCAACAACCTTTCCTTTGTGCATACAAGATTGCTCTTGCTAGTGGTAACGAGTACAGAAGCTTCTCTTCTTCTTGTGGCATCTGGGAATACTTCCCTTTAGCTTCCTTATGAAAGCTAAATTCTGAGAATTATTTGTAAAGCATTTTCTTAGACTCTGTCTGATTAAGTGCACTGTCAAACTATCTTTTTAAATCAAAAGGATGAATGGTAAACATCTCCTGAGCACCCAACTCACCATAGTACATTTAATGGGCTCCTACACTGCAAATAAATTTCCAAAAATAAGGGGGGAAAAGGAAGGAAAAAAGAGGTTTTCTTATACATGAGCAATGGAAGTTATAAAATTTATCCCCATTTGAAGGAAAATTAGAGCTTAGATCTTCCAGCTGCCACTAATTCACTTGTAACAAAGCATGATCAATTATTGCTATAAACAAAACACATTTCAAAACAATTGTAGCTGAGGCAATAAAACCACCCGTTAGCACGGACACGTTTGTTGGACAGGCTCCAGTCAGTCTCATTTAGGTGAGTAATTTAGGCAAAGCTCCACTGCAATTTCAGGCATCTGGCCCAGGAGAGGAGAGGGAAGAAGACAATTCAGGCAGGCGGATACACCCCTCTGGAGTCTTCTTCTGGAGAAATGCAAGGAGACGCAGGCAGCCCTGCACCAGTGCCTCTCCTGGCTGTACAGAGCAGGGAGACCCAGTCCTGCCACACCACGGCCCAGCAGGTTGAGAGACCACCTGGGAGATGTTCACAACCAGGAGGGTGGGCAGCACGCAGCCTCAACAGGACCCAGCTCCCCCAGGAAAGAGGCAGGGAGCTGGGGCCACCTTCCTTCCCAGAGCTGGCACAGGGGAGATCTTTAAGGGCAGCTGACTGACCCTGCACACTTCACATGGCCAGAGTGGGTCCCGCCACCAGATTCTTACTGTGGTTCCTCTGGCAGAGCTTCAGCTTGGGACAGCTAGCACTGTCAGCACCCAGGCATGGCTTGGGGCTGGCATGAGCCAGGGTGGGGTATAGCTGTCATGTTTTGGAGAGTAAGGAAATAAAGCTATATGGATGCAAGCTGTGCTGTGCCAGTTGTGCTCAACACAAATGAATGGTCCCTGGCCATTGTTTGTTCAAATGTATTTGTTTGTTCAAATGTAGCCACAACCAAAGCGGGGTACAGCAGCCCAGCTCCCATCCTCCTAGGAGAGTGCCTAACCCCAGGGTTTGAGGACTAAGGTGTCTTCTAATCTACTCCTCACCTGGACTGGTGAGGTGGCTACAAAGTGGCTCAGTTTTGGCAGGAGCAGTGGCAAGTGCAATCACCCAGGGTACTCCATGACCAAGCAGCTAGGACAATTAAAGAGTATTGATGTAGGTACAATGTTATATGACTTTGCCACAAGTGAAGTCCCTAGAGGAATGCCTCAAGTACTAGACTGATAGCCATCACCACCCTAAATCCAACTACAGTCCAACTACACAAGCTCATCTAACTATTTAAGCTTCTCTGGGGTCAGTTCAGGTGGCTCTTTGCCCAACCCTGAACCACAAAAGTCTTTGAGGCGACCTGCTCCTAATAACAGGCACACTTATACACACCTGAGCAAATAATGTTTTAGTTACCCAGGGAGTTTCTAGGCTGAGGACAGAGATGTGTCCAGGAAGCCCTGGAAAGCAGAGGGACAGGTTAGTCTGAGGTTTGGATTTGGTTCAGAGTGGTGGGAACCCTGCCAAGATGACACAAGGAGCTCTTTCTTGGATGGTACTCAAAATACAGTTAAAGACAGATACTATTAAATGCAGAGCAATAGTCTAAGAGTCTGATACTAATCAGCAATAGGTGACAATGAGAAGGTGTAAGAAATACAGGAAGAATACACTGTTCCCACTCCTTCAGCTCCTCCAGCAATCAGCAGTGTGGAGACTTTGTGGCTTTGGGGATACACCTGACTATTGTGCTTGATCGACAAAACTGAATGAATCTTCCAGCTTCTCTGTGCTTTTTACCACTACAACATTTTTTCACAACTTCCATGATCTAATCATATGAATGTATGAAAACTTCTTCCTCTTTCTTGTCCAAATTTTCTACTAATAAACCCTTATATCCCAGCGATACCTGCATTATAAAAAAAAGTGAATAAGTATCTTTTATTCACCTCCTCTGCCCATCTGACATCATCCCTCAGTCATCTCTTCTTGGTGTTGAAATGTCAGTATATTAAGTAATTCCTGCTATAGAAACTGTTTGATATTTCTGGTTAATGCCTTTCGCTGAAAGTTTTTGTGTTCTACTGTATCTTTTTTCAAAATGGAGTGACCAGGATGTACACAGTATCCCATGGATTTATAATGTGGAATGATGTTTTTGGCTGTTGTATAAACTATAAACCTCAGCATATTAAAGAAAGTCTGAATACAGCTGAGTTCTCAAATTAGTTGAAAATGGAGCTCATGCTCCGAGTAGTAACTGAGGGCCATGGTGTGGGAGTACATTTTTCCATGGGCAAAACATAGAGGCCAGTTTTGAAAGCTTGACTCAAAAAGTCATCAGGATGACGAATTAAATATGTCTTTGAGATGGATTTTTGAGAAGGATCCTTTATCAGGAATTCCTGCAGAATTCCTGCAGGTAATTTACCAAATAGGAGAGAAGATGAGTTTGTTTAACATCAGGACTTACTCCCTAAAAATAAACGCCTTCTTGTTTCACGGATCTCCTTCCTGGACGTGTTCCAGACTGCAGCTGCTGACTTCAAAGGCAAAGATAAATGCTGACTGTTTGGCTGGGTACTCCTGTGGGTCCAGGACATATGGCACTCATCTCTGCTGTGGGCTGATGCTCAGTCCCAGCCCAGCGTGCAGTCTGGCCTCTCCAGTGTCCCTGCAGATCCAAGTTAGTTGGCAGATTTCCTGATCTGTGTGGAGAGGAGAGGCTGCAGGGCTCAAACTTGGTCAGTGAGGAGCTGCAGTCACAGAAGTGAAACCCACTGCAACTTTGCTGAATTCTTTCTGGTTTTGGTTCAGTGTGGACACTGTGCACCCCAGCCATGTATATCCTCCATACACGTTCACAGCATGGGCAAAAAGCATGCAGGACATGGGGCTTATTATGTTCAAACCTGGCAGTAGAACCCAACTTCATCTACCAGCATGACCACAGCGAGTAGATACTTGTCCAGCTTCACACAAAGCTTGTTCAACAGAACAGAAGGTCTCTTTTGCATTTGAACAACTCATGCTTGCAACTGACTCACAAAACTGACAACTGAAGCCTAAACTATCATGGAGACCTGCCACAGGGGGTCACAGGCATCCACACCAGCTGGGGTCTGTTATCCCTGGCACCAAACAGAAACCAGCCTGGCTCCCAAAACAAGTGAGGTTCAATTTGCAGGGCTGGCAGATAGAGGAAGGGAAAGGAGAAATCCCTGTCCTTATCAATCAGCATACATGATCAAAGACCTTCTGAAGCCCCTTAAGCACTGAGTATCACAGCAGTCTTTTCAGGTGTTTCTCTCATAGTTAGGTGTTGCATAAATGCCAATTACATTGACCTAAATTTACTTACCACCCTGCTTTTGTGTGCCACCTATGAGCTTCAGACACAGGTTTAGATCCATCTTTTATTTCGAACTCTTCAGCTCTGCCAGTTCACAAATAGCAGCACTATTGCAGGTCCTGCTACAGCAGGTAAACATTTTGGGATGTTGGTTTTTGCTATCCAGGCTAATTTTTGAAAAATTATACTTAGAGAACAGGAAGTATCTGATTTGTGAAAGTCAAATTAATCTACAACCCTTACCCTAGCCATCAGTGTCCTTTGGGGGGAAAAAAAAAATAGGATAAATCAATGGAATCTTTTAGTTCAGATGCCATTTACTAAAATGCAACATTCACATTGTCTGCAAATAGCAACCAGCAGAAACTTGTTGGAAGATTAAGTTTCAATTACAGCTGACATTTCCAAAACACTGTGTGATAGAAAAGCCATTCACATCCCCAAACCCAGACAATCATCTCACATTTCCTGCTTCTGGGCATCATCTGTTCAAAGGGTCATCACTGGCAAAAGCCACTGAAGAGATACAGTTGCTGACATTTTTGTGCTCTGGCAATCATGGGACTCATCAGCACCAGAGTCAAATAAGGAGAGCAATCACCCAGCACTCTCAGCAACTTGCAGAACGCTCTGGTATTAAGCACACATTGACACTAGTGTGATTTCAAGGAAGATATTTGTATTGTACGGGCAAGAGAGCTATATTTATGTTCTTGCTCATTACTTAGAGGAAATGGGGAGAGAAAAGAGGTCACCAACAGGTACTGGTGGTTTAGGAAAGAAAGGTCTGACCTGATGTTTGAGTGCTGTTTTCTTGTGTCTCACAGATGTCCTATGAGTCTTGAGCAAGCTTTTTACCCCAAGTTTAACAGAGCACTACAGGAAGGCTTAGACAGGGATGGGTGGCTCTGCTTCTTGATCATCAGAGCTTCCCAGGTTCCCGCAAGCAGGATCCACCAGTGACCTACATGGTTATTGATAGCATCCTCCCAGGGTAACTTCTTGTTAGAGCTCTATGAGGCTATTTGCTAGTGAAATACCCACAAGTCTCAGCAACTCAAAGAAAAAATTAATAAAAAAATAAAAAGGGGGGGTGAGGCATGGGCTGTGCACCAAAAATTGGGAGATCAGACCAGTAAACTGAAAGGCCAGCAAGTCTCCAGTGATGCCTGAGTTGGACAGGCTGTCTGAACATCACCATTCTGAATTCCCCTGCTTTCTCCCTGGAGAGTTTGGGGAGAAATACCTGGGTGGGTGTCTGAGCTGGCTAGGGGATAACATATTTGGATATGCCTTTACTGACTGCAGTGCCGGTGGGCCATTGAGTTGTGCCATTGTGCCTGGGATTGTCTATTGTTATAGCTGATACCAGTATCCTAGTATATACCAGTATCCTGATATATAACCAGTACCCTCTGTCCCTAGGGCTGCTAGGTGCTACCAAAATGTCCATTTGAAATAACTGGTTATCAGAACATGGTATTCCTGAAGGTATATACTGAATATTTCTTGTATGGCTGCAAGCCCTTTGGGAAATGGGACCCTTCCAAGGAGTGGAGTCCTTCTTCCCTGTGAATGTAGTTATGAGAGTCACAAAAATGTTATCTAAAACTGCCTGTAGTGGAGCAGATTTGTGCTATCCAGAGTATAATTAAAAATAAAGGAAAAGAATAATAAAACAAGCTACAGGAAGAAGAGTTGATGCCAGGAATTTTCTTGTAATATGCCCTCAACTGGACTAAGCAGCTTCTAATTCCACTGATTTAAATGGTTTGAGGGACAAGCTGTAAGGCTAGGTAAAAGGCTGTTCTTAATCTGACTTACTTGAAGATTCACAGCACACATCTGTGTTACAGCTAAAACAGAATGTTTATCTTCATCTTGGTGACAGGGGAATTATAAGATCAATTGAAAAAAAAAAAAACAAACCACATACATGGTAATGCCCATCTCCCCTTTGCCTGGAAAAATTATAAATATTATGAAACTCCAAAGCATTACTCATAGTTTTAGCTCAACCATCTCTTGACAAGCAAAAATTTTACAAAACTACCCTGATATGGGAACAGCAACTGAACTCCATCATTTTGGGAAAAGATTTTATCTGGGGAGAGGTCTTCTCAGAGGACTGGACCCTGTTATTTAAGGCTATTTTGTATTATTAATGCTATTCAGGCCATCACTAAAATGGTCTGATCCCTGTGTCCAACACAGCTACTTAGGCATCTCATCTTTCAAACACCTGACCATGCTTGGCACTATTAAGATGCATTTCCCAGCTGTATGAAGTCCTTCAAACCATCTTAAAGTGTATGCATTGCATTAATTGTTGTACTGATTAGTATTTCCTAACGCTTTCTTTCTCTCCCTGATAGCATTTAGCACTATTCAGATTACTTTGTACGTAAATGTTAAGTGCTGATAATGTACACAGCAGGGCTATTACTACTGGCTCCTTTCTCCGAGAGAGAGAGACTGATCTACAACCACAGCTGACATCTCCCTCTCTGACACTGCCTTTGTGATCACGGTAAAGTGCCTTTCATCCCAGGATGCTTTTAAAACAAGACTCCTGACCCAAACGTCATCAGAGTGGTCGGGCAGCTTTGCACGCTGTGAACAGCAAGACCTCTACATACTCATCTGACATCAGGATGAAATACAGATAGGCTCTGAGTCGCCCTCCCATGAGCAGGCTTCAATAGGAGGAAAATCAGATTGCACAGACGTGTTTCAGCCTGATAGAAATGATCAAGATATCAGGACCTCAGAGCTTGCCATGGCCTGGGCTGGTTTATATTCTGCACACAGTTGTTGCTTTCAATGACCTTTGGACGCAGCACTACTACTAGCTTGCATCTGTGAGTCCTTGGTGCACCAGCTCTGAAGGAGAAGGAAGGCAGTGGGGTAGGTAATGGAGATCACCTGAAAGCCCAAGGGGATATTTAATGCCCGTGTATGACAGATACAGTCAAAAGACAAAATAAACTCTCATTTGTGTTTCATTCTCATGGGGGGTCTTGAAAAGCTGAAGTGATCCTGCTGGGACTCTGGTCTGGGCTCCAATGGGCTTCAGTTAGATCAGATGTGAGGCACAAGGCCACCAAACTACCCTGTTTACTTGTGCTGTTTCTTTTTATATAAAGCCTCCACAGTGCTTCCTTTAAAAAATATTTAAGAATACCATTCTTAAATGAATATAAACAAAATATACCTCATTATGGGAAAGGAAGCTGATTTACAGGAATATCTATGATTAGTGGTAGCTTAGTTCCTTTGACAATTTGAGTGTGAATACATGGAACACTCATTTGTTTGTTACTTTATAATCAATCATTAGCAACTATTTGGAAACAAAATGGTACAGCATTTCCTACCTTAGGCTGACCCTTTTTGATACCGAATGCATAGTCCAGCACTTTCCACTAATACAATAATTACTTTTATTGTAGAACCATATGCAGCTTGTTGTGACACCATTAGGAAAAGAGCTCACCAAAGAACACGATGCAGTTGTTGCCAAGGGACAAGAGACATGCAACCTCAACCAAGGTCCTCAGCTTTTCTCCAATTAGGACCCAAATGGGTGTATTTACAATACACAGCAAAAGAAATGAGTTTCAAATACAACGCACAGCTAACTGAATAACGTTGAAAAACACTGCTAGACACTGTATTCATATGCTGCAAAGAGCAGGAATCCATTTCAATAGCCGAATGTCAAGAAGTACATCTATTCTTCCAGTCATACTTTTAGATATTTTTAAAAACACTTCTGCTAACAAAAGGCTCATTTTTAGTATGATCCTTACGTATGTTCTAAAACCACTTATGTGTCTTCTTGATCCATGAAACCAACATTTTCCAAACTATTCAAAATGGAGTGATCATTAATTTATACACCATCTCAATTTCTATGTTTCTGAACTCTTCTAACCAGTATCTCACATCTCCCTTCCGCACTTTGACTTAAATCAAGAAAAATAGACATTTTATTTCCAAATGGAGGAATTCAGTGCATTACCAGGAAAAACAATGATATCAGCTAAAAAATTCTCATCAGCATGCTCAGATTTACTAGTCTGGCCTCCACACTGCAGCAAACACAGTAATAGATTAAATGTCAGGAAGAAGTTCATCCTTATTGTTTCCCCCCTCAGATCAGAAAACTGAGCATTGCAGGCTTATAAATTTGTCATTAGCCATAGCTAAAGGTGAGCTGTGTGAGTTCCTCACCCAGCACTGCCTGCCTGCACAGTAAATGAGCAGAAGAGGCTGTTGATGGCATACGGCTTGCAAACGAGTGGCATTTCTTTAATGAGAGTTTGTCAGAGACACACAGCGTTATACAAATACAAGTAGTTCAGATACCTCACTCTCCTGCTTCGTGCATCCAGCAGAGGCTGTGAGGATCTATAATTTATTGTCTGTCCATCTGTGGCACCGAGGAGCTCTGCTTATCACCCAGGAGGGCACTGTACCTTCATTCCTTCTGCCCCACAGTCCTCTACCTTGTGATTCACTCCAGTATTTCTGGGTTAACTTTGTTCTTGTTTCTCTGCCTATGGCACATAAGGCTCTTAGCATCCTACTCCTCTCCACAATGCAACGCTCCATGGCTGAACCTCAGTGGGTGAGACCACTATCTCTCAAGCATGGCAACATCTCCAGTTTAGGAGAAGCAGGCATAGCCTGGCTCTCCACCATATTCTTTCCTTAACCAGGGCCTGCACATCTCAGTAGCTGAAAAGGCAAAAGGTGAAAAAGACCCTAGGATGCTGCAAGAATATATTCCCAGTATGTTTGTCTCTAGGCAGCGTGTAGAAATAACAGGGGAAGCCATGCTGGGTAGGTCAAATGACCCCAATTGGACATGCTCTTTAGGGAGAGCATGGAGCTCTGGCCATTTACTCTGATCCATTCTCCTTGTACTACTTCCAGTATCCACAAATGTTGTATTAGGGATTTTAAACAGTACCCTACTGAGTGTGCTCTATTGACTGATGGAGCTGGTGAATGGTAGTTCTCACTTTAACCACTGCTTTCATCACTGCCCAACGCTAACTCTTCTCCATCCTGGAAAGTGACCATTAAACCCTTTCCACTTGTTAACCAGCTTTCAGTCTGGACTTTCTTCCAGTCCTGTGGCAACTTACTTCCTTGAGCAACATTTGGTGTACATCAAAGTAGCCACCCAGCTAGGTGCCCTACATCCACTGGCCCTCTACCCACATGCTTCCTGACACTATTCCAAAATGGTGGGGATTGGCAGGATGGTGGGGCAGGATTTCTCTCCCAGAAAGCATGACAACTGCTTCCCAGATTCAAAGGATTGCTCAGTGAATTTATTCTTTGTTATGAAGTCCAAAATCTTACAAAGGATTTCACTGAATTTCACTGAATTTTTTAGAGTTGGAAGGGACCATAGAGATCACCTAGTCCTACTCCCATGCTGAAGCCTAAATTGCCTAGCGCCTAAATTGCTGGATTGCCCAAAGCATGTTAGAGTATGTTACTCAGGACTGCATCCAGGTGGGTCTTGAAAATCTCCAGAGAAGACAACTCCTCGACCTCCCTGGGCAGCGGTGGTCCAGGGCTCTGTCACCCTCACCGTAAAGAAGTTTTTCCTCATATTTAAATGGAACTTCCTATGTTCCAACTTGTGCGCGTTGCCCCTTGATATATTGCTGGAAAACACTGAAAAGAGTCCGGCTCCAACATCCTTCAACCCACCCTTTAGATACTTATAAACAAGGTCTCCCCTCAGCTTTCTCTTCTCCAGACTAAAGAGTCCCAGCTCCTTGAGCCTTTCCTTGTAAGGGAGATGCTCCAATCCCTTAATCATCTTCATTGCCCTTCCCTGGACTCTCTCCAGCAGCTCTCTGTCCTTGAACTGGGGAGCCCAGAACTGGACGCAGTATTCCAGTTGTGGCATCACCGGTACAGAGTACTTCCCTTGACCTACTAGCCACACTCTTCCCTATGCAGCCCAGGATTCCGTTGGCCTTCCTGGCCACAGAGCACACTGCTTGCTCATTGTCATTTTGCTGTCTACGAGGACCCCCAGATCTTTCTTTTTGGAACTTGTCTCCAGCAGATCCAGGCCTAACCTGTATTGGTGCCTAACATTCTTCTTCCCCAGGTGCAGGACCCTACACTTTTCCCTGTTGAACCTCATGAGGTGCTTCCTTGCCCAGCTCTCCAACCTATCCAGGTCTCTCTGGAGGGTAGCACAGCCCTCCGGAGTGTCAGCCAGCCCTCCCAGTTTGGTATCATCAGCAAACTTGCTGAGGATACACTCTGTCCCCTCCTCCATGTCACTGATGAATATGTTGAACAGGACGGGACCAAGTATTGACCCCTGGGGGTCAATAACCCACTGGCTACAGGCCTCCGGCTTGAACCTGTGCATTAATCATGACAAGACCCTTAGGGTCCTGTCACACAGCCAGTTCTCAATCCACCTCACTGTCCTTCATCCAGCCCACACGTCCTTAGTTTCCCAAAGAAGATGTTATGGGAGACAGTGTCAAAAGCCTTGCTGGAGTCAAGGTAGATGACATCTGCTGCCCAAATGGGTAGTCAGTTCACTGGTTCACCCCATCTTCAGCAATGAGTTCATCAAGAATTCACTGAGCTGTTCTGCTATGCCTTATGATCCCTGAAGTCCCATGTAGCAATGAGGTCCCTTTTTATATTTTCCCACTAATTCCTTAGCTTTCTTTAATGTACCCAATTATCTTTCTGCTCTCAGCTTGAGCATCTTTTATGAGGTGATTTCCAAGTTACTTTTTCAGCGCTGTAATTTTCCTGTTTACATTTAATCCCACATATTTTCTGGGCTTTGCTATTACCCTTACTTGGAAAATAGTTGTTCTTCTTGTAAACTTGCCTATTCTTCTGAGAGTCACCCTGACTTCTAATCGTCCACGCTGTGCTTTATTGGACTACTTGGTTTCTTTTTTATTTGCAGCATGCATCTCACCTGGGCTTCTAGCTTTTCAGATTGTTTCTTTTACCTTATTCTTTGTGGGTTTTTGACTAATTGCTGCCTTTTAATGTTGCTCCCTGTTTCTGAATTTAATGTCTGTATATTGGATTAATTTGGCCTGCTCTCTCCTGCTACAGTGTTAAAACTATTTGTACTGTGCATGTTGCTATAATTATCTCTCCCACCAATGACTCACAGATAAGACCCTGATCATCATTGAAGACCAGATCCAGACTGATGGCTTTGTTGCACCTTTGTTGTTGGAGTATGGGATTTCCACCACCAATGATCCTATTGTGCTTCTCTTTTCCAATAATAATTTTATGTTGTTTTACTTCATGTAGTCCTTCACATAGTGTGTCAGTCCTCAACCATGTCCTTGAGATCCCTGCAGTGTCAGGGTTGCCAGGCTTCTGAATTCCTTCATCTTATTTTTTGAAACATCTAGCACTGGTGTGAAAACACATGCAAATTGTCTTCACTCTGTCACTTAATGTTGGGCACATCCAACAATCTGCCTCCCTTATTGATAGCAATTGTGCAAACACTACTTGAAGGTCTTGGACTTCAGTCTCCTGCCCAGCATTTGACTATAGACTCCCACACTTTCACATATGACAGGTACCAATACAGACCACAACTGCTGACTTTTGCGGGTAACCCATCTACCTGTCTTTTGTACCCAGAAGTCAAGTTACTGCACATCACAAACCCCCTGTGTGCACCTGAAATGTGACTGATGAACCTAATAATTAAGTCTGCCATTATCAACACCTGTTTCTTTTTCTCTTTTAAGACACTTGCTGCTGCAGCAGTGAAAGACGACACTGTGGTACCACCTGGAGGGGAGTCAAAGCCAAATGATGAGATCCTTCCTTACCTGAAGACACCCTCCTTCCTTGAAACTGATGTTCACAACATCAGAGACACTAACCTCTCCACTAGGTCTTCAGGGAGAACCACAGAGGTGAAGGAGGGAGAAGACAAAGTGTTTTTCATACCTGTGCTGGGTCTGTTGGGGAAAGGGTTAATTGTTCCCAGGACCTAGCAAGGACACAGGTATTCCATCCCATTTGAGTCATGCCCAGGGGGAGGGGCCTGAGCTACCCGGGGGACATAAAAGGAGGAAGTCCTGCCCCCAGGGCA
>BJBW01006537.1:23731-33886 GCA_004320125.1 Scolopax mira
GTGGTCCTTTGTTCCCATCTGCAGCCAAACCACGACAATACCAATCACAGAATCAGAATCACCTAGGTTGGAAGGGACCTTTACAGATCATCTAGTCCAAAACCTATGCAACCTGATTTCAGCAGCTCAGCTGCATGGATGGTTCTCCTAAGTTGCTCTTGACGGTTACTGGAAAGAGATGGGCCCTTCCAGAAGGACATAGGGGGATTTACCATGGGAATTTATTCCCAAAGAAGTTAAGTCCCCATCACCACCCTTGGAAGGAGCCAGACCAGCATCCTTAAGGACCTTTCTGGAGTGATGTGAACCCATTACTCATCACCATTGCCTCATGTAGGGAGTCCACAGGTGTCCCACATTAGCAGAAACAACAGAGTTCATTAAGATCAAAAGAAGAAACAGGAAACACACTATTTATTCCCTTCTTTGGTTTTACTCATGCACCACATCTTCCTTGTTGACTGTTAGATTACAGAACTACACATCACAGAGTAATGTCAGTATATAAATAAAAATAATAACAAACATTCCCTCCTACATGTCCAAAAATCTATACATTCTCATCCAAGCATGCGTCAGATGTGTTTACACCAGAATCCTGTGTTATTCAGCAGAATGTGTTGTTTACATGCAGACCTGCCTTTTTCATGAGTATCCTGAAAATTTTCTGATTATATTTTCCAGTGAAAAATATTTAGTTGATGACAGCTAAGTTTCTCAGCCATAGAAAAGAAAAGTCTCAGCCATAAATTTCATGATGAGGAAAAATCTTTTCCCAACCAGCTCTAATATTTACTACGTCACAGGCAGAGCCATCATTTAAAATTTCTCCCTAAGGCATTTTAAAGAATGTCATCATGCACTGCTTCATTTTTAGCTCCAAAAATGCAAGACACAAAAATGGCAGAGGCAGTGACCTTTGTGAATGCGAAAATTTGCTTCCCTATAACAGTTATTACCAGGTATTTTCAGAAAGGTGCTATCACTGTATCATGTAATTATGTGACTTTATGGTGACGATAGACTAGTTTACAAGGAGAGCATATGGAAAATACAGCAGCAGATCAATTAATTAGAAGATGTTTTTGATTAGAACACTGAGGCTGGCGTGACAGTTCCTGAGCCTTTGAGATTATCCATATTTCATAAATATCACAGCACAAACATTTTCTGACAGGTTCTGTTTCAGCTTACTAATACCCTCCATAAATCTGTGCCCAAACTCCAGCATGCAAGGTCTTGAAATCTGACAGCAAGGACTGGGAAAACCACAAGAGTTTAGGCAAAAGAGAAGAACTGTCAAATTACAGGTAGATCTCCAGACACTGGGTATATCATGCTCCAAACAATACCACATATTTCTGCAGCACCTTTTGCCCTCATATGCCTTATTGATGTTGTGATAAGGATTTTAGTTCTCACCTAAGTTGATTTCTGTGGCTTAGATCTCTGGTCCAATAGAAAGCACGTAAAATATCATGGTTGTGAGAAAATACTACTAAGAATATTATTAAATAAATGAAAACTCATTATTTAGTTTCAAATAATGTCCTTAATTCTTAAATAGCTATTTGGTAGAGATTAAGATATGCTGCACAAACAATAAATGTATTTTCTGCCTTCTGACATATCTCTAATGTGTGGAGGACAAATTCAAATTCTGGAAGAAATGACATTTAAACAGAAGGAAGGTTATGTTTATAGAGACTATAATTAACTAATATAAGATATCCTAAAATACTTATTAACAACAGAGAAAAAAAAGAAATACTTTCTCTGCTAATTCATAGGAAAAAAATCACGTAAATCTTTCTCTCAGAATTTCAGATTTTTCCATGTCAAAGAATAGCAAAGACAAAAATGTTCATTTTCTTCTTAAGGTTCCTGTTTTTACCTGTGCTACCTGAATTGAGCACAGTGACAGCTGGGGTAATGACGTAGGATGGTTTTGCCGTCTTTTTTTTTTTTTCCTTGCCCCCCAGCATTTGCAATAGCTGGGAAGACTTCTGGGCTTGTGCTTGATCTAAAACCCTTGCCTGCACAATTCTTCTTCCATCTCCATGGCCTTGGGAGTTACGTTGGGAGGAAAAGCTGAGCTGCCTCCAGCCAGATGCGTGTCTGTGGCTCTGGGCATGCAGAGACATCCCATGTCCTGGAGCTGGTGAGGCAGAGGAAAAAGATTGGGGAGAAAGGAGTCCTGTCCATCTCATGTTCAGCAGTGGGAGTCTGGCAGAGGCTAAGAGCTGGCAGAAGGCTTGGACTCTAGGGTGCTCCAGTTCCCATTCTCCCATTCCCTGATCAGCACCCTTAATTACTGAAACCTGAGCATTTCAAGGTTAGTATTGGCCCTAAACCAGGGAAAATAAACAAAGAAATTTGATCAGATGCTTTAACCTTCAGTTCATGGTTGTTTCATGCCAGAGAAAGAAGTTGCTGTCACTTTCAAGAGGAAACAACCAAGAAATTCAGCAAGCTTCTGTCTCACTATCTAGCCATCATCCGGCATTTAGTAATAAAGGACAAGTTTGTCATCTTATGTGATTTTTCCCAGGGGTCTGGCCAGCTGGTTGGTAGCAGTTCCAGTTGCAGAAGTGTCCTTTACTGACAATTAGATTAGCTCCTTCACAGAATTTCTGGGCAACCACACAAGTTTATCTGACTGAGACCCTGACTGTGTCAATTCACGTGGTCAGAGAACCTTGCTAAGCACCTGGGCAGGACCTTCCTGGAGCCAGCAAAGGCCTTCACCTGCCAGTCCTGAGGCAAGAGGGTGTTTCATAACAATTCTTCTCTAGAAGATGTCACCCAAAGCAGAGCAGCAGTATGATCATGTAGCTTGGTGGAAACAATCAGGCAACATCATCACATGAAACCTCATCTTGAGGTGTTATATCCATAGTAGGGTCAGCAGAAGGGTAGGCAGTTTCGGGCTGTGGGGCACACTGAGTGATTACTAAGGTCCCCATATTCCAAACTAACAAATTGCAGATCTTTGTAGGGTGAAAGACAGAAGTTGTTTCATCACAAGGATCATTGTCCTAGAAACTGCCTTGTCCCAACCAGGCCATGAGAAATTCACTATTGAGATACAGACATGTCAACAGTAACATTCTGTTTATCAAGAGATGAAAGAACAGAAAAGCACAACAGTGCAACCCAGCTATTTCTGATTCCTTTGGCATCACCAAGATGTTCAACTGAGGATCTCTATGGAAACAGTGTGATACATCAGAGGAAATTCATTGGATGGGTCAGTCCTCTCAGGTGAACTTTCAGAGATACCAGGTATTTGCTTGTCTGCTTTTATTTGTAACAGAACAGCAAGCATCCACAGGAAGAGTGACTGCCCTGCTGTACAACCTGCTGCTCCTTGGTGCCCCACAAACCCCCAAAGGGCAGGTGAAGACAGTCATTATCAGACACTGCAGGTGAGAGCCTTCTCCCTGTCTCATGTTCGCATCCTGTTCTGCACCACAAGGATGAAGCAGCAGGGTCTACCCTATTCAGACCAAGGGCTTGCTCCTCTCTGGCCACCAGCCGGCCACTTCTGGAGTGACATGCACCACAGCATGGAGCAGAGGGACAGACTTGAACCCTACATGCCTATTTGGATGAAGGCACAACTGGCTTTATCCATCAGACATTTACTGATGCAACCTGTTCACTATCAAGGAGGCAAATAGAGGTACCAACCAGAAGCCCATGTGGAGGAACTCAGCTGCCCAGACAGCCACACCTGAGAAGTCAGGGATGCAGGTCTCACCACATCTCACCAAATACCCTTCTGAGGATGTTCACATGGCCAACAGAGACAGGACAGCTTTCAACAAAGGGAGCTGTGACTAGAGGGTTGGCAGAGAAAGACAGCCCTCAATTCTCATTGACTTTCAACCTGATTCAGGCATGTGAACATTCTTCACACTGTTTGAAAAATCTCCTTTTTCCATTATACTTAACAAATAATAGTTATTTAGTTTTGCTGAACTGTTCAGAGCTGATTGTGTCTTCTTATCAATAACAGAGAAACATGTTTTGCATATTCTTATGTATATGTGGTATAAAATATCATCAAACAGATGTAGGTGTATAGATGCTATTTGTGAGATGCACCAGCTGGTTCTGCTGCCCCTCAAAAGCAAGGTACCTTGGAGACTTCATAGAGGTTATGCATGTAACAGTTTGAAAGCAGAAATGTGGTGTTTAAAGGTGAAAGCAAGCATGAAACAGCGGGATGGATTTTGAAACAGCATCTCAGTTAGGGTTTTTTAAGAGATGAGAAGGAAGATTAATTGGCTTAAAATATAATTTAGTTTTTTAAAAGGAGAAACATATTGAGAGACTTTTCATACCATCATGAGTTGGAACAAATTTTCAAAACCAGAGATGACTGATTTTCATCTTCAGGACATATCTATAAATACAAATAAGGAAATTTATTTGCACCAGAGCAGTAAGCACAACAGTATTGAATCCATTTTCCTGTAAATACTTTATATGTGCAGTGACTTGGTTGACTTGCACACTTTGCAGGTAAATATAGAGGGTGTCCTCTTTAAACACCAAAGGCAATATTTTCAACAACATATCAGTTCTTTTGGTGCCTAAGGTCTATTTTCAAAGGTGATCTAAACATCTCCAAGGCTAACTGAGGCTGAGAGATAGTGAGACTTGAATGCTGAACAGTCTGTTTCACCTTTTGAAGCAGGACTTGGGTACTTCCAAATATCCTGCTTTTAATCTCCATTGACTCACATTGTTTCTGCTGCTCCATTCTAGGCAATACGAAGCTTTTGTAGATACATGAGTCAGTCCCACAGAACTGGAAATGTGAGACTTGTCTTCTGCAAGCTAGTAAACACAAAGGCTGTTTTATGCCCAAACGTCACACCCTAGATTTCGATGGAAACAAGAGGAGGGTGCCAACGTTCCTCCAATAATTACTCTAGCAAGACTAAGGCTCAAGAAATAGTACCTTGGCTGTCACTATTGTTGGTGCATAATCCTTATACCTTTTGTATGGCTACATACGCAAATATCTGCAGGGAGAGATAAACCAAGCAAATTAAGAACAAACACTTAAGTACCTCCTGGCTGAGTGACAGAACAACTGATACTAAAAAATAAAAAATGTGACTGCTGGTGGTCCAAGGAATATTATAAATAAGACTGCAATAAGGGAGGAAAAAGGAAAAGACACCTCTTGTATAGGTGGACGCTGTAAAGTTAATCTATAAAGTAACAACTGCTTTTAAAGAGCTATACAGCTCTCATATGCAAGCTAGAGTGAGAAAAATGTGGCATCCAACCCTGAGCTTAATGCTGCAGTACAAGGAGAAGGCGTCCAGGAGGGACCTGAGCACTGCATGCCAGCGATGAACAAGAAAACTTTAACAAGGGCAGGTCAGATCTGTGCAGCAAGGGTTGCCAGCAATAAGTTCCCAGGAACTTCAAGCAATTTATCTCAGCTCAGTGACAAGTTTGTTCATTTATAATGTGTTAGAAACAAGGTGGTGCTTGACAAATAATCAGGAAAATTCCTTTGTCTCCTAAGCTTTGCATATACATATCTGCCCTGTGCTGTTTTCAGAAAATAATGACAGACATTTTATCTGGGGAATAACACGTTTTCTTGTATGTGGAGGTATGTCAGGCTTCCATTTATCACAGTGTAAACAACACAGAAAACTCATTTGAAAGCCCCTGCTTTCAGATGAGGACCTCTGCTATCTGCCAAGTAGCAATTAAAAAAATGTTAAAAACTGACAGGTCTCATCACTGGTGAATATTGGACCAATATATTGGGGCTACATTAAGGGTTTCTGTCTTATCTGTATTTCAAGTTTTTCACTCAAAGCAATCATTTCCCTGAAAGCCTTATTTTTATTTATCAGATGCAAGCAAACATTCACAACTAAAATATCACAAAATCACTGAACAGTTAAGGTCAGCAGCAACCTCTTGAGATCATCTAGTCAAACTCCTCAGCCCAAGCAGGTCCAGCTAAAGCAGGTTTCCCAAGAATGTGTAAAGTTTGGTTTTGGATATCTCCAGGGATGGAGACTCCACAACTTCTCTGGGCAGCCTGTGCTTGTGTTTGACCACTCTCACAGGAAAGAAGTATTTTCATGAGCTCAGATTAGATTTTCTCTATTTTTAAATTTGTGACCAATGCCTCTTGTCCTGTCAGTGGACACTACTGAGAAGAGTCTGTTTTCTTCTTCTGCACTCCCTCCCATCAGGTAGTTATGCACATTGATGAGAGCCTTCTCTTCTCTAGGCTGAACAGTCCCATCTCTCTCAGCTTTCCCTCATAGAATAGATGTTCCCGTCTCCTCCTCATCTTCATGGCCCTGTGATGGACTTGCTCCAGTGTGTTCATTTCTCCTTTTTACTGGGCAGCCCAGAACTGTTCCAAGCACTTCCAATGTGTCCAGCCCAGTGCTGAGCAGAGAGGAAAGATCCTTTCCCTCGACCTGCTGGCAACACTCCTCCTAAGGCATCCCTGAAGATTGGTTGGCCTTTGCCACAAAGATGCATTGCTGGGTCATTGTCAGCTGGTTTGTCCCTCAGGACCCCAACCAGGAGCTCCTCTGTGGAGCTTCTTTCCAACTAATCAGCCCCTAGCATGTACTGGTGACTGGGAGTGTTCCTCCCCAGGTGCAAGACTTGGTATTTCCCCTTGTTGAACTTCATAAGGTTCGTCTCTATACAGTTCTTCAGCCCATTGAGGTTTCTCTGGATGGCACCAATGCCTTCTGCCAAGTTGCTAAGGGTGAACTCCATCCCATATGCCAGGTCATTAATAAAAATGTTAAGTAGTACTAGCCCTAGTATTGAGCCCTAGGGTCCACCACTAGTGACTGGCCTCCAACTGGACTTTGTGTGGCTGATCACTACTCTCTGGGTCCAGCCTTTCAGCCAGATTTTGGTTTGCCTCACTGCCCAGTTGTCTAGTCTGCACTTTGTCAGCTTGTCTATGAGGGTGTTATGGGAGACACTGTCAAAAGCCTTACCAAAGCAAAGGTAAACACTGCCCTCTCCTCATCCACCAGACTAGTCATATCATTTTAGAAGGCTATCAGTTTGGTCATACATGATTTCACCTTCGAAAACTCAAGCTGACTATTCCTGTTAACCTTCTTTTTGTTCATGTGTTTGCAAATGGTTTCCAGGACCACTTTCTTCTTCACCTTTGCAAGGACTGAGGTGAGGCTGACTGGCTTCACCTGGACCTTTCTTCTTGCCCTTCTTGAAGACAGGAGTGGCATTTGTTCCCTCCAGTCCTCAGGAACCTCTCCCAATCACCGTGGCGGTACTGCTGTGCCATATGGAAGTTAAAATCTGCACCTGTTGGAATCCTGATACCCCTGGTTACACCACATATCTCCCCAGGAAAGAAAGAGAAAGGGCTGCCTTTTCAGAAAATGCTGTCTATCCCATTCCTTAGATAGGGACTGAAGTTTATTGTCCTGTCTTGTTAGTTGTAGAAATGTGCTGATTTGATTTGAAATACTTCAGGTTTTGATATTTCTTCCAAAAGTTGCAATTTTCTGTAGCAACAAAATCTTTTTTTCCAAACAAACCATATCACAAAAGCTAATCTGATAACAGAAAGATTCTACACTGCAGGAGTGCCCTGAAATCAGGAGACAAATATTTCAACACCAGTGGGATCACCAGTAATGACTAAAGTGCATTCATTATTTTACTATTCCCTCCTTCAATATGAACAACCTGCTGGTAGTGGCAGAGCCCTGTGAAAGGCCAGCCTGCTGGTTCCATAAGCTGTTTTCTTCTCCTGTGCTGTCTGCACTCAAAATATTGAAATCCCATCCTTTCCCTCTGACACTCCCAGCTGTCCCACATAAGAGGCTCTTTGAGATTGGTGGCAGCCAAGAAGGCACTTGTCCTCCCTGTGTCCATCAGGCTCTGGAGGAAGGGAGAAGCATAGGAAGCTCAGGCAATTCTCTGCCACAGGACAAAGAGCAAAGATCTACAAGAGCAGGCATAAATTATGTTTGTCATCACTTTCTGTATGGAAAAGACATCCAGACCTCAGAAAAAGCACTTTTAATACATACATTATTAATATTCTAGCACACAGTAATAGCACTTTCTGCTACAACTGTTCTCTGTAGATGGATGGAAGGCCACCAGAGAAGCACTAGTTCTAGATGAGAGGCATGAATGATTATTATAAACTCATGAATAATTCTGATTTTCATTTGAAAATTGTGCTTGTACACACTCCTCTCCCAACACAGGCATTTTCAAAATGCACAGACTTACTGAGAATCCATGTTTGGATGCTTTTCCCATTGTTTTTGTTTAAAAAGCATGTAGAATGGGGACTTAGGACATCAGTTTTTGGTGGAGTTGGTAGTGTTATGTTTACGATTTAACTCAATTATCTTAAGGGTCTTTTTCAATCTAAATAATTTCATGATTCTATGACTCTAAAACCAAAGTGGAAATTGTAACCTTTGCATATACCATATACTAGACCTGTCTGTACAAACCTGCAACAGTATTGTAAGAAAACTTCTCTCCTAAAGTTGAGCGCTTCCAGATGAGCCCAATAAGAGTGCAGCGTGGATGAATTAAAAGAGTACGGGAATTTGTTTCACACTATTTCTACTTGCTATTTCAATGGCAGTTTAATCCATGGGGACTTAAAGAACAGTTTTCATCCTACCCCAGCAAAATCCCAGATACCAACATGAGCACTCAAGTGAAACAGCAGTTTTACTTAAGCAGTGTACTTGACAGAGGAGAAGCTCGTCAAAAGCAGGTACAACAGTAGTAAGTGAAGAGCTATATGAACTGATCAGTGAGCTCGGCATACGCTGTCTGTGCTGGGAAGCTTAGGCACAGAGAGGGGCCGAGACCTGTCCTGTACAAGGCTGGGAATAGCTCCCGCATTAAGTTCATGCACTGAGACACCAGCTGCTGCCGCTTCTTCCAGGCCAGGCTTTTTCTGTACAGACGCACCTGGCACTGCAGCCTTCAGCCCTTTGGTTTGCTCTGCACCACCTGCTGTTTCTACCTGAGGGTAGGGAACCACAAAAGCTGTTGTAACCTGCAGCCGAGTCACTGGGTTTGGGTGTGATTCACCAGGAACCAGTTTGCTCCCTCTCCCTCCTGCACCACCTAATTTGTGTTTCCACCACCTAGCCGCAAGGGGAGGGTGCTGCAGAAGCAAAGCTCGATTTAAGCTGTGATTGACACTTCTTGGGAGCATTCCCCAGAGGAAATCTATCTGAATCAGGCCATGGAAGAGCAAAGATTTTTTTTCTTCACCAAGATCAAGGCTGCCCAGGGGAGCTCATGGCCTGAGGCTTTTGATATGTTATTTGGCTATGTTTGGTTTTGATCATTAGCTAAAAGAGCTGAAAAACCACCTGGTTTCCAAACCAACAGCTATGCATCAGCCTTTCACTCAAAGTGAATAGGCAAAAAACTATTTTGATTTGAATTTTTAGGTCAGGCTGTACCAGGACTTCTTAAACTGCTCACAGGTGCTGAATTTTTTATAGTGGTATTTTCAAGAGAATGGTCATTGGGTTGTGCAGTGTTTGTTCTGGTAGATACTACTGTTTCCATGGCATGCAAGAGAGGAGAAGCTCATTGGAAACTTTTTTTTTAAGTATAAAAGAGATAAAGCCATTGTAATAACAATCCTCCATCTGCTCATCACATGGCCCCTTCCTCTCTTTCTTGCATCCCCTGCTGTATTGATGTTTGGAAGGTATTTTATCTGCAGAGGAATATTTATTTATTTATGGACCCACTCAAAGCTTTAGGCAAGTACGCAGCTTAATCTCTAACATCTTATCAAAGGGTGTAATGGTCTTGTCAAATGGGTAAGGGTGAAAGGGAAGGCCAACAAAGGTGATTTTGTGCTGGGACTCTGCTATAGACCACCCAATCAGGATGAGCAGGTTGATGAGGTATTCCATAAGCGGTTGGCTGCAGTCTTGTAAATGCCAGCCCTTGTTCTAGTTGGGAACTTCAACTTACCAGACATCTGCTGGAAATATAACACAGCAGAGAGCAGGCAGGCTAGGAGGTTCCTTGAGTGTATGGAAGATAACTTCCTGACACAAATGGTAGGTGAGCCTACCAGGCGAGGTGCCTCGCTAGACCTACTGTTCA
>BJBW01006538.1:418-12287 GCA_004320125.1 Scolopax mira
CTCCAGGGAGACCTAATAGCAGCCTTCCAGTACCTGAGGGGGGCCTACAGGAAAGCTGGGGAGACTCTGTTCACAAAGGCCGGCACCAACGGAACAAGGGCTAATGGGTATAAACTGGAGAAGAGCAGTTTTAGATTAGACATTAGGAACAAGTTCTTTACTCTGAGGGTAGTGGAGCACTGGAAGAGGTTGCCCAGGGAGGTGGTTGAGGCCCCTTCCCTCGAGATATTCAAGTTGAGGCTTGACGAGACCCTGGGCAACCTGGTCTAGTTGGAGGTGTCCCTGTGACTGCAGGGGTGTCGGACTAGATGACCTTTGAAGGTCCCTTCTGGCCCAGATGATTCTATGATTCTATGATTCTATTCTATGATTCTATGATTTGGACAGGTTGGATCAATGGGCCAAGGCCAATGGGATGAGGTTTAATGAGGCCAAATGCTCGGTCCTGCAGTTTGGTTACAACCCAGGACAGCTCCATAGGCTTGGGGAAGAGTGGCTGGAAAGCTGCCTAGCAGAAACTGGGAGTGTTAGTTGACAGCCAGCTGAACATGAGCCATCAGTGTGCTCAGGTCGCCAAGAAGGCCAACAGCATCCTGGTCTGCGTCAAGAACAGCATAGTCAGCAAGACTAGGGAAGTCATCGTGCCTCTGTACTCGGCACTGGTGAGGCCTCACCTTGAGTAGTGTGTTCAGTTTTGGGCCCCTCACTACAGGAGGTAGTGAGCTGCTGGACCATGTCCAGAGAAGAGCCACCAAGCTAGTGAGGGATCTGGAGAACAAGTCTTATGAGGAAAGGCTGAGGGAACTGGGCATGTTTAGTTTGGAGAAGAGGAGACTAAGGGGAAACCTCATTGCCCTCTACAATTACCTGAAAGGAGGGTGTAGAGTGATGGGGGTTGGTCTCTTCTCCCAAGGGAATAATGACAGGACCAGAGGAAATGATCTGAAGTTGCAGCAGGGGAGGTTTAGATTAGATATAAGGAAGAATGACTTTCTGAAAGAGTGGTCAGGCACCGGAATGGCCTGCCCAAGGAGGTAGTGGAGTCACCATCCCTGGACGTATTTAAGAAATGTGTAGACATGGCTCTTCAGGGCATGCTCTAGTGCCCAAGAGTGTTGGTGTGTGGTGGGGTGTTGTGTGTGGTGGTGTTGGTGTGGGGTTTAGTTGGTGGGTGCTTTATGTGGTGTGTGCTTTGATTTGGTGGTTGTTTTTTTGTTTGTTTTTGTTTTTTTTTTTTTTTTTTAATGTGGTTGGACTCAAAGATCTCAGAGGTCTCTTCCAACCTTGGAGATTCTGTTACTCTGTGATTATTCTGCAGTGGCTCACATCTGTTTTAAATGATCACACACTCACTAATGAAAGCAAATGTCAGGAATAAAATAAAACAAAAGGGACAATGAGTTTGGGGAAATAAACCTAATTGCATTTCCAATTCAAGCTATGAAAAGGAACTATAAATATTATGACATTTATTGTAAAGTAAGTGCTCTGCTAAATATCAGGACACCATTAACAACTTGAAATCCAAGCAACCATGCCAAGTCAGTTTAGTAAAATAACTTCCTTTCTGATCTTAAAAAAGGACATATTAATCCATACTAACCACAGAAAATAAATCAAATGTGCAAAGACAAACTAAAACAGTTAAATCAGAACTTTAGCATATGCAGTCAGTTTTATCAATGTGGTTGCAGAACCTTACACAGGAAAAAAAAAAGAAAATTATGTCTGTATAACAAACTTTCCATTTTATAGTTGAAAATGCAGATTTTTATTTAAATCTGTCCCAGACTTCACATTCCAAGTGTAGTGTACTATAAGATCAAAGTTATATGAAAAGCTTTTTAGAAAAGAAGCAGCAAAATATTGCTCTAAAATACTGGATCCTCTGCAGATGACAGAGGCAGGTAGGACTACTTATCAATAATGAAAGAGATGTTCATAGTATTGTTTATGCATCAGGAGATGCCTGTGTCTCTACAGCCTTTCTGCACCCTTTTTAGAAAAGCAACAAAAGATTAATTTAGATCACGAATTAAAAAATTAGTTAAAACTTTAATTCAAACTTCCAAACTGGTCTAATAAAATACAGCAATTTAGATTTATAAAATGTGTTACATTTTTAAAATAAAGCTATTTCTTCTATGCATGAGAAAACAGAAGACACTAGTATCAAATTTACAATGTATAAGTTAGCAATTTCTTTCATTTTGAAGTTATTTATGTTTTCCTCTCTTTGTTTGGATAAATTGATCATTGTACTGTGGAAGTTTTTACCTGTTTACTCAGGACTAGCTATGCAACAGCTGTGAGGCATAATTAATAATGCTTTCAGCAGCAAGTCACATAGCACTTTACAAAGGACGTTGACACTTTTCCACCTTACAGATAAAGAAAGTGACATATAATTTTCCTGGAGTCACTGTACACTACAGTATATTACTGGGCCTGGAAAATCTCCTGAATTCCATGCAAAAGCTTATTGACCCCAAAATATGAAAGTAATTATGCTTCCAGAGTAGTATTTCAATAGGTTGGAATAAAAAAGTGTGCCACTGTGATAAATGTAGCTTTCACATATAATTAGCTATGCATTGATTTATTGACTGACACATTGATTTTCCAAGGAATCTTATTAGATTATTTGCTGGGCAAATAATCTAACAGAAAAAAAAAAAAATTGCTGTTTGCAAAAAGGGCTAAAAACATTAGGTACTTGTCAAAAGAGCAGATTCTCCTGTTTCACAGTGTTTTTAAAGTAGTATAATTTTAATGATTTGTGGAGCCCACATAAATGTTTAGCATACTTTCTAGATCAATAAGACATAAGTAAAATGTGTGAATAATATACAGAAGTAGTAGATGAGAAATAACAAGAGAACTGATTAAGATTGCAATGAGGCTAGAAGAAATTGGTAATCAAGAATTAGAAAGTCACAAGAGAAAAAATGTATGGATTTTCCATAAAATGTACAATACAGGCATATTCTCCTTTATAATATTTCCTAGTAGAAAAACAGCTACATATTCACATATTTTCAACACTGAATCATACTCAATACTGTTAATTTTAATGTTCATATGAAAAAATTATATTCTTACTACACTTTCTAATTTCTTCTTTTGATACTAAATTTGATACCAATGTCTTCTGCTTTCTCATGCTTAGCAGAAATACAGATTACTAGACAACTGTATTTTTTAAATTCACTGAAAAGGGAACCAAGCAGTTCAGAATCTTACTGGGTCAACTTGTAATTTTGTGTTATTTCAAATAATTTATTTATGTGTCTAGTACTTCTTGAAACTAGACTGCTATATAGTACCACACTATACATTCCATTGTGACTAGCATCACCACAATTAGTCTGACATGAAGTGGCTGACAGCACTGCACTTTATCATTATATTCTCAAGACTTTGACATTGACATCTGGATGAATATGAGCCATCAGTGTGCCAAGGTGGTCAAGAACGCAAATAGCATCCTGGCTTGTATCAGAAATAGTGTAGCCAGCAGGATGAGAATAGTGGTAGTCCCCCTGTTTTGGCACTGTTTAGGCTACACAGTATTGTGTTCAGTTTTGGGACCTTCATTATAGGAAAGACAAACATTGAGGTGCTGGAGCATTCCCAAAGCAGAGCAACAAAGCTGGTGAAGGATCGAGAGGACAAGTCTTATGAGGACCACATGAGGAAACTGGGGTTGTTTATCTTGGAGAAAAGGAAGCTCAGAGAAAACATCATCACTCTCATCTCAACTATCTGAAAGGTGGTAATGACGTGGGGGTCTCCCCCTAAGTAACAGGCAATAGGACAAGAAAAAATGGCTTCAAGTTGCACCACAGCAGGTTTACACTGGATATTAGGAAAAATTCCTACACTGAACGGGTGGCAAAGCACTGGAACAGACTGCCAGGAAAGTAGTGGAGTTACCACCTATTTAAAAGATGTGTAGATGTGGTGCTAGGGACATAGTTTAATGGTGGATTTTGCAGTGTTAGGTTTGCAGTTGGACTCGACGGTCTTGAAAGACTTTTTGTATATAAATGATTCTATGATTCTATGTTTGTTAGTAATCACCTGTTTTCCATTGCTCTGCTACCATTCTTTGAATGACAATTAATCTATATCTCTCCTTATTCTCATATTATGAGTATTACCTGTACCTCTGACATAATGAGAGCTTTTTAAACATTTAAAATGTTTTAATTGCCTATGTGAATTATACATCTGCTTTTGATTATACAAACTGTAGAAAGAAGTTGCCTGATTACTGCTAATATAATGATTTTGCCTTTGTTTCAATTGCTGGTGTTAATTTTCTTTTATTTTTTCTATGATAGTTGTGCTGAGTGACTAATTGCTAACACCTGGCTCATAAACCATAAGGTACTGATTGAAAATAACACCCATTGAAAGAAAGTTACTTGTGTCAAAACTTTAAGAAAATAACTGAATTCAAGTTCAATTACAAACTCACACATACTTTTTTTTTTTTTTTTTTTTTTTTAAATTGGAATGATCAGTCTCAGCCATTTCAACTCTAGTGTTTTGTTTTCCATCTGTTCTTAAGATGGATGAAAAACAAAAGCCTAAGTTTCCCTGGCATTCTCTTCTAATGTCAAAACTAAAGCAATTAATAATCCTGTTGTTGATTTATGACAGGTGTTTGCAGAAGTTCTAGTAGGAAGAGGTTAATGTCTCTTCCAAGATTAGATTTTCTACATGATCACATATAGCAAGTATTCCATGCTACTAGAATAAAATGAATAGTTACTTCTACTGCTTTCTTCATTCTGTTCTCTCATAAATTGTTCATAGAGCCAGGAAAATTCATAATATTAAAACTAAATTCTAATTTTCTTGAGATTATTATGAATTTGTACACTTATCATCCCTCCCTCCCTCCCTCCCTTCCTTCCTTCCTTCCTTCCTTCCTTCCTTCCTATTGTGGACATACACTGCAGTGATGGGCAAGACTGAACCAAAACCAGGTGCATTGTGCTAGAACTACTGCAGGAAAGTGCTACAGTGCCCCATAAGAAACCTTACTGTGAAGGAAGATTGACAGCAACAGAAAGGAGTGTATACATGATTTGGTGAAGATGTGTCATGGCAAAATTAAACTTCTTTGTCTTTAATGTGTTTTGAACATTGGGAAAGACTGTGCTGGAAAAAAAAAAAAAAAAAAAAAGAGATAACTTTGGATAGATAGAGAGATAGATAGACACATACATACATACATACATAATGCATTAGTGTGCTACTTCTGACAATTTTGTCATCACAACTGACTTATTTCCTTTTAAAACAGAATTTTCTACATTTAAATATTTTGATTCTGAGAGTGTTAACAATACTTGTTTGATTAAATGCCATACTGTAGCAATTGGCATCATAATCCCCGATAGTCCTGTTTTATTATTTCTTTTGAGTGACAAAAGAAAAGTGACTATCTCTCGGTAATAGTTTTTGTCAACACTGAAGCTTAGTTAAAGGGAAAAGAATTCCCTCTCCTTTTTATTTGGGTTTTAAATGCTTTGCTACTCCCAGCCTTCCAAAAATGATCATACATTCTAACTGTGTCATGCTCTTCTGATTCAGGACTTACTCTTTAACCAAACACCAATAAATCAAACTTTGAAATTATTTTCTGCTAAATTTCACTTGAAGTATTAGAGGAAATTATATGAACACAAGTATCTGCTGTTTATAGTTTGATGTATTGTTTCATATTATCTTTCTGCAATGGAAACCAAAAATTGAGGTCAACACTAAATATTTAAAACAGAACAGCCCTATTAATTTACAAGAGATTTTTTTTAACTTTCTAAGACTGTGAAACAAGTACAATGGGTGTCCCTTTCCCATATAACAAGAGGGAAATTTCAAGTCAAATTGTTCTTATTACAGATATCATAGAGAGAAAGAATTTGTATGTTATTGAAGGTATTTTGAAGTAACTGAGCTTGAGCTCTAGTCAGTCCAAAAAGTAGATCATAGTTTATTGTTAGCACATCAGGTTTTTTTCTCTCCTACAAGAGATTGTAGTTATGCAACTAAAAAAGTGTTTTTAATACTTTTGGAGTACATAAATTCTATCAGACTGGAACACGTCTCCTGTGAGGGAAGGCTGAGAGAACTAGGAGTGTTCAACCTGGAGAAGAGAAGCCTCAGGGGAGATATTATCAATGTATACAAGTATCTGAAGGGAAGGTGGAGAGAAGATGGAGATGGGCTCTTTTCAGTGGTGCCCAGTGACAGGACCAGAGGCAATGGGCACAAACTGAGACACAATATATGCAATCTGAAAATTGAGAAACACTTTTTTACTGTGAGGGTGACTAAGCACTGGTACATATTGCCCAGAGAGATTGTGGAGTCTCACTTCCTGTAGATGTTCAAAATCTGTCTCCACACAGTTGTGGGCAACTGGCCCTAGGTGGACCTACTTGAGTGGGGGGCTTGACCCAGAAGACCTTCAGAGTTCCCTTCCAATCTCAGTAATTCCATGATTCTGTGATTCTGTGGTTCTGTGCATTCAGTAAAAAATTAATGAATTATGAAATTGTACAATTTTCAAGTACCTTAGCTGTAGCTGACTTTATGGTAGTCTCAGATTAAGAAGGAGATGGTAAAAGAGGTAAAATACAGAGTATTCTTTGCAAAGAGTTTAACTCATTTTCAATTAGAAATGGAGCAGCAATGCTTGACTTGACTTTTCTTATAGCAAATTAGAGTAAGAGTTGGAGAAGATACAACTTAGGAAGTAAATCTAGGTCTTTTGTAAATCTGCACTATATTACGCAGATCTAATGAAATTTCAGGTTCCAGCAGTGGCCCAGTATTTACACAGTGCCAGAGTTCAAATCTTAGGCCTTGGTTCTCAGAATTTTATGCACAATATTTTTTTCAATTCAAGGTGCCGGGTAAGACATCTGACATATTGATATAGCTTCCCTTATTCAGGTTTTGTTGCTGTTTTTTAAAGAAAAAAAAATCATTTTAATAACTCAGTGACCTTTGTAATTTTGGAAAGCAAAAAATTGCCAGATATTGATTTTGTTCACTTGCATTCTGTTATTCTTCCTTTTCGATGTGCAACACGTGCCAGAGAGAAAAGAAAAAAAAAATCTGTTTACTTGTTTTTCTCCATAGCTTTAAGTCATCAGACATACTAAACATGGATTCAGGAAAAAATAAACATTGTTCTTACTGGACAATCTAATGACTATTTTATAACAATATATTTCAAAAAGTTATATTGAAAACATGAATGAGTAAAATGAGTGTCTAGTCTGTGCAGGAATATGTTGCCATGACAATAATAGTAATATAAATTCAGTAGATATTTACAATTCACATAGCTATAGAACTTTAACAAGAGTAGTTTTATAGTAAGAATAAAACCTATTTCCAGCTATTTTTGTACAAATGTTCCCAGATTTCGGTCAAAAAAGAGTACAAGGTAATTCAAATGCTTTTTAGATACTATTAAACAGAAGTTTATCACACTGTGTCCTGTCCTTATCTAGCAGAGTCCTTCATCATAAATTCCTCTTTACCCACTAAGTTCCTCAAGAACTAAGTTCCTTAAGAACTTAGTTACTATTTTGCTGAGCACAAATTTGTTCTGAAGATCTGATTACAGATATGAAGAGGCTATACCACTGCACAGTTAAATTTCTTTTCAGAAGTGGAGAATTTTGTGCTATCCTGGAACAGAAAGCTCAGCTCCTCTAAAGCCAAACAGAAGCACTCTGCAGGGGAGCATCTGCACTTGGGCCAACAGGGCAACACACACCATGGTCACTCCACTCCTCACAGCAGGGATGACCAGGCACTGATTGCACAATATAACCCCCTCTTTGCTTCATAAAGGTCAAACATTCTCACTCAGCACTAGGACCCTAAATATAGAAAGAGAAAGACTAGATGAGAGAAAGATTATGTATAGCAAGTTTAAGAATATTCTTAATTAAGCCTTTTTATAATACTGAGATATTTTTTACAATTGGACTGCTATTGATTACAATAAGTAGACTTCAACTCCGCGTAGAGTCTCCCAACATATTTCAGGGCACTATATCCTTATGAAAAAAAAAAATGCTTAACTGATATGGTCTCTCTGTAAGGGGTTGTGCTTTGGGGTTCCTTTTGCTGTCAATACCTGTTTTCATCTGACTCTACATCCTGGCAAGTGGAAGGATATTATAAGAATATGGAAATAGTTAAAAAATTTCTAACAGGTTTGTTCTTTTTTCTCAGCTTTGAAAAACATTGTAGGGGTTTTGTTTGTTTCTTTGTGTCTTTGTTTCTTTGTGGTTTTTTGGTTTTGTTCCAAACTCTGGTTGGGAGAGTCCTTGGGAGACAGTCCTGAGGGACAAAGGGATCCAGGAAGGCTGGACACTCTTCAAGAAGGGAATTTTAAAGTTCCAGGATCAGGTTGTCCCCATGAGGTACAAGATTAAAGGGTGGGGAAAATGGCCAACCTGGTTGAACAAAGAGCTTTTGATGGGACTTAGGGAAAAAAGGAAAGTTTACCGCCTTTGGAAGAGGGGACAGGCAACTCATGAGGAGTACAGAGATCTTTTTAGGTTATACAGAGAAAAAGTTAGGAAAGCAAAAGCCCATCTGGAACTCAACCTGGCCATTAATATAAGGGACAACAAAAAAAGTTTTTATAAATACATCAACAAAAGGAGAGTTGGGGATAATCTCCATCCATTACTGGAACATGTCCAGAAGAGAGCCACCAAGCTGATGAGGAGTCTAGAGAACAAGTCCTGTGAGGAGAGGCTAAGGGAATTGGGCATGTTTAGTTTAGAGAAGAGGAGGCTGAGGGGGGCCCTCATTGCTCTCTACAACTACCTGAAAGGAGGTTTTAGAGAGGTGGGTTTTGGCCTCTTCTCCCAAGTGAATAATGACAGAACTACAGGAAACGGTCTGAAGTTGTGGCAGGGGAGTTTTAGATTAGATATTAGGAAGAATTACTTTCCTGAGAGAGTGGTCAGGCACTGGAACAGCCTGCCCAGGGAGTCTGTGGAGTCACAATCCCTGGAGGTATTTAAGAAAAGTGTAGACATGTTGTTTCGGTGCATGCTCTAGTGCCTGAGATTGTTGGGTGTGGTGATTGTTGTGGTGATGGGATGTTGGTTTTTTTGTTTTGGTGTTGTGTGGGTTGGTTTTTTGGTGGTTGTTTTTTTTTTTTTTTTATGGTTGGACTCGATGATCCCAAAGATCCTTTACAACATGAAGATTCAGTGATTCTGTAATTATTAGGTTTATGCCTCATAAGTTCAGTTCTTTTGCCAAATTGAGTCTTTCATAGACTAGACCTGAGCAATGATTGTTAATTGGAGATGTCCTTACTTTAGGAGGCCATTGCATTGGATGGCTGTTGCTCCAAATAAATAATTATGCTGAAGCAGTAATTTCAGACTGATTGCTTTGATGCATGAATCATAAAAATAGCCTATCTTTAAAAAAACCCAACCTGGGTTGGGAAAAGGAAAAAAAGCAGCAACTGGTGTTAAGTGAAGAAAACTCATTAAGTGAAGTTTGCCTTAGCATAGCTTTTCTGAGGAGATAAAGTCTTTGTGAAGTGCATCAGATTGTCATCTTTCCTATGAAACAGCTCCCTAAAAGCAAAGACGTGGGTTTGCCCTATTAATAAATTATGAGGTTATGAAGTGAGATGGTGCAGACTGAAAATTCATCGCCTTACAATGTCAATTATTTTATGCAAGTATATCTTCTGTAATATGTGATTAAATTTGTTTGCATTAAATTATAATTCAAGATATGAGCCATATTTTTTGCCCTTCTTGATGCTGTGTGTGTGGTTCAATTCACTGAAAGTGGATGTTTACTGATATTGAAATAATTTATTTTTGGCAGTGATAAATATGTACTGCTATGTATTTGTCTCTTCCCTTGTCCGCATACTAACTCCTGGATTGTAAAGGGGCAGTACTTATCTGCGTAGCAGATGTATAATTTTAAAATATATTTGTATTGCTTCTCTTGCACAAGCACAAGGAATCCAGCACACAGCATGTAAGCATCTTACAGCTGGTACAATGCATCCCACTATAGGTACGTGCTGAGATTTTGCTGCCTATACACCAGCTGTTCTACATTAGGATATAGCCATGACTACAGAAAAAGCCCACCACAGCATAGCGCTTCTGAAATGAGGATGAAGAATTACACTCCAAGAAAAAAATTGCTGATCCCATGCTTGCTCAGGCTGGTTCTGAGATTATTGACAGCATAGGCAAAGAATTAAAGAAAGACTTTTTGCTAACAATAATAAGCACCTGTTTGTTTCTCCTGGTCTCCTGGAATGGTACTTTTCCTCTTAGAGAGGGCAAATGTAGTGGTTTGAATTGTGTGGGACATGCAGCAGTTTTATAGATTGATATTATCCATCCTGTTAATGGAGATATGTTGAGAAAACACGAAGAAGTGCAGAGTGTTTGCCTTGTGCCTGCTGCAGACCTGTCAGGGTCTGGCTGCACAGCAGGCCTGGACTGTACCTAGTGGAGATACTGAATTGTTTTCTGTGAAAGTCAACGCATCAATGGAAAAACCGATTGGCCTGATACTGTGTACATTCTCTATGAGCATATGCACAGTGAATCTATCATTAAAAGAAACAGTAGTGTTCACAATGATCAACACGATCACAATATTGTAAGGTTTGAGATCCTGCTAAGTAGAATCATAGAATCACAGAATCATATGGGGTTGGAAGGGACCTCTGGAGACCATCTAGTCCAACCCCCCCAACCGGAGCAGGTCTACCTACAGCACGTTGCTCAGGAACTTGTCCAGGCAGGTTTTGAATGTCTCCAGAGAAGACATTCCTCTCTGGGCAGCCTGTTCCAGTGCTCCACCACTCTCACAGTAAAGAAGTTTCTCCTCATGTTTAGGTGGAATTTCTCATACTTAAGTTTGTGTCCATTTCCTTTTGTCCTGTCCCTGGGCACCACTGAAAAAAGACCAGCCCCGTCCTCCTGCCACCCTTCCTTTAAGGATTTTTAAGCATTGATCAGACCCCCCCTAAGTCTTCTCTTCTCCAGACTGAAAAGACCTAAGTCCCTCAGCCTTTCCTCATATGAGAGATGCTCCAGGCCCTTAATCATCTTTGTGGCCCTTTGTTGTACCCTCCCCAGCAATTCCCTGTCCTTCTTGAACTGAGGAGCCCAGAACTGGACACAGTACTCCAGATGGGGCCTCACCAGGGCAGAGTAGAGGAAGGATGACCTCCCTCGACCTGCTGACCATGCTCTTCTTGATGCACCCCAGGATGCCATTGGTCTTCTTGGCCACAAGGACACATTGCTGGCTCATGGGTATCCTGTTGTCCACAAGAACTCCCAGGTCTTTTTCCCCAGAGCTGTTCTCCAGCAGGTCAGCCTCAACCTGTGCTGGTTCTTGGGGCTATTTCTCCCCAGGTGCAGCACCGTACACTTGCCCTTGTTGAATTTCATTAGGTTTCTCTTGGCCCAAGTCTCCAGACTGTCCAGTTCTCCCTGGATGGTGGCACAGCCTTCTGGGGTGTCAGCCACCCTTCTTAGCTTTGTGTCATCAGCAAACTTGCTGAGGGTACATTCCATCCCTTCATCCAGGTCATTGATGATATATATGAAAAGGACTGGACCCAGTACTGACCCCTGGGGAACACCACTTGTTACAGACTTCCATCTGGATTCTGTACCCCTAATCACAAACCTCTGGGTCCTATCTTTTAGCCAGTTTTCAGTCCACCTCACTGTCCCTTCATCTAACCCACACTTCCTAAGTTTACCCATCTGGATGCTCTGGGAGACAGTGTCAAAAGCCTTGCTGAAGTCAAGGT